>SNQJ01S0119402.1:77812-89935 GCA_010110895.2 Picea sitchensis
ATGTCACCTTTCTGCATGTGGACTTCGCTTGGTCCTTACAAGAGTTTGATTACCTAATTAACTAAGTGTCTTTGGTACAACCTTGCGTAATTCAAAAGCCCTAGGAAGCTAGCATGTGGACATGTGGGTCCGTTACTATCCTTTAACTCCCTAATGTGATGTAATCTAAGAAAATCTTGAAACTATCCTAGATTGAACATGTGGGCATGTATGGGCCCGTTACAAACCTTTAAACTTCCCTAGTGTTTTGATCTAAGAACGCAAAATTTCAAACATTATCCTATCTTTGTAGCATGTGGGCATGTATGGGCTCGTTACAATATTAAGATGTGTTTTGAAAAATAAAACTAAGAGGGGTGCCAAGAAGGGCCGTTGTCCTCTCCTAAAGGTTTTTAAACTTTGTTTAAGGGAGATGAAATTGTTTAACAATCTTTTTCTGATTCTCAAGGTCTCTTGAATGCGCGAGAGAAGAGCATACTAAGCAATTGTAATTCAACCTCTAGTCCCAATGTAAGTTCAGATGTGATTAAAAAATGATTTTCACCTTAGATTGTAAGCCAAAACAAGCCATCCATGTGGCAAAAAGCAAATAAGGGAAATTGATTTTTATCCTCCTAAGTGCCTATGTGTGCTTGACTAACCCCTTTATATGATGAGGGGACTAAGTGTGGTGCAGTTTTTAGATCATCCTTGACATCAATTTTAAGAAGGCAAATAGCCTTCCCCACATCCCAACAACTTACAATGTGAAATTTTTCTTAGATGCATGGCCCCTAGTGCACACAGAGGTGCACAGAGCGCCGGCGTGCGAACAGAGATAGGTCCAAAAGCGCATGCATGCAGAGAAAGGTTGTCACTTAAGTGCATGTGCACACGATGCATGTCTGTGGGGTGGAATACCCGCACACCTGTGACAAATGGCCGAGAAAGAAAAATCCGGATGGATTTCTCTCAATTCTCCTTTGAATTGAATGGTTGGCAGGTCGGCCTAGGCCGGTTTGTGCACCTGCAAGTTAATCAAACTAAAAGAAGAGAAAAATAAACCCAAATGAGGGAGGAATTTGATACCTTTCCCCAGTGGAGTCGCCAATCTGTTGTGCCTCTTTCGTCACCTTGGTGAGCAAATAAGAGGTGCTTGCATGCCCAGTTGGGTCTTGCTGAGCAGGAAAGCTGTAGAGGAAAGAGTTAGAGAAAGAAAAACAAAACTATAAGCAAGAATTAAACTAATATAAACTAAAATCATAAGCAAAGGGACATAGAGATAACAAAAACAAAAGACCCATGTCACCAATGTTTTTAGGCTAATCTATTGATGAAATCAAAGCACCAAGAAGAAAGGGGACTATGAGTCCCTTCTTCCTCCAAGGGAAGGCTCTTGGACCCTCACAAGCTTGCTCTCCTTACAACAAAGAAAATGAAAATAGTGGTGAAAGAACTCTTTGCAAATCCACTCAATGGAGAGGTGGATTGCTCAATGAAATGGTGCCAATGTGTTCTTGTCAAGGATGGAGTCCTTAAAACAATCTAGGCAACATAACATTACTTGGAATTCCTTGAGAAAATGAGGTGCATTCATGGATTTTTATAGCATTGCATTGGGTTATTGTGTAACTCCTTTGTAGTGTGAAAAGAGGCCATTTAGGGCATTATTAGGTCTTTGACCAGCCCACCATTCAGATCCAGCCCGGATTTGGAGGTCAAATCGGCTTGGGAGATGAACCATAAGTGGTTGGGAGGCCGACCACATTCATAAATGCGTCGTTTAGCAGGTGCGCAGATTTTTGCGCTAACAGGTGCGCATCGTGCGCATATGCGCGCTTTCTATGTTCCTGTTCCGCGCATGTGCACGTGCGCCCAACTTCTATAAAGCGCTCTTCAATTTTTCACTACTTTGTATAGTTTTTTACCTTTTTGAATGTTGTGGTATTAATTCAAGTCCATGAATGACTTCATTACTATTTGACGATGTTGAGTTCTTGTAACCATGTGCAGACGAAATTTCAGTGATAACACTAAGGAAAGTGAATTTTCTGAGAATATTCATCCCTAACCTGGCTAAAATCATAAAGTATATCACTAACATGCTCAAGAAAGTAAATGAGATAAAGTGGAATCCTGAAGCTAGAAAATCCTTCGAAGACATCAAAGTGGCATTGACCAAGGCCCCAGTATTGGCCAATCCTAATTTTGAAAAAGACTTTATATTGTTATCTTTTTCCTCAGAGCACAACACTACTAGTGTTTTACTACAGAAGGATCATAATTTTGAGAAGCCTATAGAATACTATAGCAGGACATTGAGGGATGTCCCATTGAAGTATCATACCATGGAAAATTAGGCATATGGACTAGTCAAGGCCCTAAAGGTGTTCAGGGTATATATATTGCATTCTCATACCACTACCTATGTGCCTAGCAGTTTTGTGAAAGACATTTTAAATCATCCTGACCCTGAGGGAAAAAGGGGAAAGTGGACTGTTGTTTTCTTGGAATATGACCTTGAGATCAAACCTACAATGTTGATCAAAGGATAAGGACTTTCCAAGCCAATGGAATAGACAAATTGTGAGCTCTTAGGAAAAAATTTCATTGTTGACTTGTCAACAGATTCAGAAGGAGAAAGCCCCCCCCAGATATCCCAAAGATTCCTTAACTCCCCATGGTATGCAGATATTATTTATGTGTTAAGAAATTTGTAGGCTCCTCCTGAATTGAGTAAAACCAAGGCCAAGGTCTTAAATCTAAAAGAAGAAAAGTTTTGTGTTGTGAATCAATCTCTGTATTGGAAGGATCCAGGAGGAATATTGTTGAGTTGTTTACTGGAGGAAGAGATAGAGAATACCATCAGAGAATTCCATAAAGGAAATTGTGGAGGACACCATTATTGGAAAACTACTATGCACAAGATATTGAGGGATGGATTCTATTGGCCTAACATTTTTTTTTATGTCTACAAAGAGGTTTAAAGCTATCATGAATGCCAATTTTTTTATGGGAAGATAAAATTGCAGCCTTTTCTCTTGAATCCCATCTCTGTTGAAGAACCTTTTAGACAATAGGGCCTTGATTTCATAGGAGAAACTCATCCACAGTCCTCAGCTTAGCACAAGTGAATTCTGACAGCCACAGATTACTTCACCAAGTGGATTGAGGCATTTCCCACCAGGCTGTCCACAAATGTTGTTATCATTTAGTTTTTGGAGAACAATATTTTGTCTAGGTTTGGGTGTCCAATCAAAATCATTATAGACAATGCAACAGTGTTTAAGTCCAAAAAAATGGAGAAATTTTGCAGTGACTACAATATAAATCTTGGCAACTCCACATATTATTAATCTCAAGGTAATGGGTTGGCTGAGTCATCCAATAAGAGCTTAACCAGAATTATCAAAAATTTGTTGCAAGATAACAAAAACGCTTGGCACAAAAAGCTCATCCATGCACTATGGGCTGACAAGATCACTCCAAAAAGATATATTGCCACTTCACCCTTCCAGATTCTTTATGGTACAGAGGCATTTTTTACTACTAGATTAGTATTTCCAATGATGAGGTTGTTACAGGAGCAGGATGCTGAAACAGTTGCCACTCGAAGAAGAAAAGATGAACTAATCAATGTCCAACAAACAAGAGAAAAATACTTCAACAATTCTCAGTTGCACCAAGACAAGATTAAAAAGGATTTTGACAAGCATACCAAGGAGGATGATTTAAAAGCGGGAGACTTGGTGTTGAAATGGGATGCCATAAATGAAGACATAGGAAAGCATGGGAAATTTGACAATCTATGGTTGGGAACTTTCAAAATTGTGGCATATCATGGGAATAATGCTTATATGATGCAGGAGAGTAATGGAGACATCACTGGAGGAGGACCTATGAATGGAAGGTTCCTCAAACATTATATTGTTTAAAGGAACTATCACCCTTTCCATTCATTGTATATAACCATTTTGTTTTTCAGTTGAATCAGTTGAAATTAAATGAGCAGAATTGAAGCCCGAAGTGAAGACAGTAAGTTATGTTGAGTAGATTTTAAGTTTTCTGAATAGGATGTTGGTAAATTCAGTTGTAGGAGTAAATCATAGCCCAATGKGTAGGCACTTAGTATTTATTTCTTTACCACCTCGCAAGGAGGATYGCATCAACAGTTGGAGCCCATGTTATCACCATAAACATTTCTGTGTGAAATCCATTTTTCAAGACTTAGCGAAGTGCTAAACTGATGTGGAGGGATGAAAAACTATAGGACATGGACAAGTATAGYAGGAGGAGGATAGATATAGTGGTAGTGTGGATTTGATGGGACCCAATAGGTCACATATTGCAGGTGCTACAGATCAATGGTTGGGGATCTTTTCGGGGAGAGGAGTTGCACAGAAGATAATTCCTAAAAGCGGGCTGAAAAGTAAGCCACGGTTTGGGGTCAGGACCATGTGGTTACACTAGGTGAATTTCAGGGAGACAAGCGGGTTTCCCCAAACCACTTCCTCACGCCCCCAAAATCGAGAAAGTATATAAAAGGGGCATTTGTCATTATTTTATTATTTTTCAAATACTGGAACATTGAAAGTTGGCGCGACCACTCCATTGAAACTGAAGCTCAATAGTACACCAAGCTCACGGATTTTCCACTCATTTACAGGTATTTTTTATCGCCACCATGTACCCTATCATAATTTAATTAGAAAAGAAAGACCCCGTGTCAAACGAAGAAGCCCAAATTGACCGAGATTCAAATGTTTTCGACACTAAAATCACCATTTCTCCCATCTCCGTGTCCTGAGATAATATTTCTGATAATGTAGGGAAGAAGATACCCTTCCTTGAAAAATTCTAGGCCACTATAGTCCCTTACGTCATCGAGGTCGCGTTCCCTTTCCCCAAATTCATAGGATGGTGTGCAGAGAAATATTCACAGCAAGAGAAAGTTGTCATCAATAAACAGGGGTCCGAGGTCCTGTGTAGGGTAGAGAGTCTATCAATTAGAGGTACCCTCAACATACCAGAGTCCTTCTCAGTGGTGTCTGAACCATTCAAGGAAGAAAAGCTAATTAGGGTTTATAGAGAGTGTCCATTAGAAGTCAAAGACCTATTCTTACAGACAATTGTCAAACCATAGCATCTTTCTGAAAGTCTGTCCCTGCCAATGAGTGTTAGTGTCATGGTTATTGAAGTCCAATGGGTATGTTCCATGCTGATTCAAATTTTAGGTTTAGATAATGACAAGCATGTGGTCGAGGTCATGTTGGGTTTTTTGTTGGTGTTTTTTCAGTCAGAGTCTAATCCATCAGTCTGTATCAGCTTTGATAAATTTATAGTTGATAATATCCACAAACAGCTAGTGACTTTTTGATCACTAAGACATTTCAAATATTACACATACTTCTTGAATATTTTCTTGGAGACAAATAAGAGGGAGTTTCCTGAAGTAGCATTCATATCAACTAAATGTAAAAGGGTCACATTTCTCATTTTCATCAACAAAATCATGTCCATGGTTTACAACTTGATTTTTAACACCAACCTACCAAGAGTCTTGGATGACATGAGGATCTATTTACAACCAAATTCAGACAAAAGAGTGGGGCATTGGGTACTATTCATGCATTCAATAGTGGTCTAGGTTTATGGTTGTCATGAATCCCCCTATCTTCTACCTGTTTTTTTAAACCCAGACTCTTTTCCCTTGAATTCATCAAGAAAAGAATCATATCAAAGACATAGCATTTCCTGAAATTACACAAAGCCTCTAACATCAAATTTCCTTTCATCATTGGACCCTTCATTGTCAAGACTAGATCATGCTTATCTCAGTTTCAATCAAAGCTCAAGGATTTTGTATTTTCACAGCTAGAGGGAAGAAGATATGATCCACATAAGATCATATCCAATATAATACTCATGAACAAATATGCCCCTTATGAGCATGCACATGTTGAGGGTTTTGACAAATTGGAAATCTAGAAGTTTGTGCTGATATGGAAGCAATTTTGCAACCAGGTCAAACACAACAAGTGGAGGTAACCCTGCAACAAGCTCAAACATATAAAATTCCTCAAAAGTTGATAGTTAAAGTCCCCAAAGTAAGTGTTTACAGCAAAAGAAGCAGTTCATAAGCCATGGGTACCAGTGATCAACAAAATGCCCCTAAAAAGATGACGATCACACAATCCCCACAGATAGTGGATCTAGAGGAGGAAGAGCCTAAATAACAGGTGAATATGGATACATTAGAGAGTGGCACCAACACTGTAGAGTTTGGGAAAGGAAGAAATCTCCAAATTGAAGATATCTCAATAACTTTCAGCAGCAAAAGACACATCTTTGATAAGACATCTGGAGCAAATTATCAATCTAAAGAGGATCTGGAAAGAAAATATGTTGAGAAAAGCAATATGGCTATGAGTGAGATGAGGGAGTTAGTCCCTGAAGTGGAAAGGAGTTCTCATCACAAGTATTCTCTCTTCATAGTAAGAGATATAGATAAGAGGTAATTTAACATAGCAGTTGTAGATGAACAGAAAGTATCTGAGATCAAGCTAAAATATGAAAACATCAGTGCCCCAGACAAAGTAAAATTCCACAGGAATACCAGTGATATGTTGTATGTTGATTACTTGGGTCTAAGTCTAAAGAATTCAAAGCTGTCAACTTATGGAATAAACTTGGAAGGGAAGTTAAGGCAAGAAAAGGCATCCAACAGAGCTTGGAAAACTAAGGTCAAGAGGGTAGAGTCTGAAGGCCCTCAGGGAGTGAAATACTCATTGGATGAAAAGGACAAGTTTATTCAAATATTGAATAGGAAACTGAAAATGTTTGCCACAACGCATCCACAAACATTATAACTGGTTGCTCTAGAACATAAAAAGGAAGCATTTCGACAAGAGGCATTAAACAAGAAGGCCAAGCTATTATAGCTAGAGCAAGAAAAGGAGAATTGCTCACAGAAACAGATAGAATTACTAAACATGGTTGTAGTTGTACCTTCTATTGCAGAAGTTGGTCCAAGCATTGAAGGACTTGTCTAGGCTATGTCACAAGTTAGCCTGAAGGTAGGAAAAATCGAAGGGTTAAAGGGAGACATAGAGAAATTGAAGAAGGAAATGAAAACAAAAGATGAAAGGATGTTTCAATTCCAAAATGAGAATAAAGCTTTGCAGGAAAGGATAGACAAGTTGAAAATAAGATTGAGAGGCAAAGGACTGTTGCAGGGAGCCAAATACATCATTTGGGATTCTATTGTTGTTGAAGCTGCCAAGTTCAGTGTGTACTTAAACTTCATCAATGATAAAGATAGCATGGCCATCACAACCAGAAGCAGGTGCACTGTTGTAAATGAGACCTTAGCAAAGAAACCATCAGAGTGGGCCCAAAATTCCATAAAAATACTAAATTCCATCCATACTACAGACCTTCAGACCATTGGGTTCAAAGACAGAACTACACTGATCATATGGGCTAGGAGGGTTATTGTCAAGCATAACCTGCTAAAATTAGTCCAAACTAAGGCCACACGGATGGAGAAAATTGTACAGGAATTCAAGGATCTATTTGAAGAGTTATTCATCAAAGGCCTCCCACCATTTTGGGATGGCAAAGGAAAATTATATGATCAGGAGGAATACAACTCTCACCTCACTCAATGTAGAATGGATCACTCTATGTTTGAAAACCTGGAGGAAAACTTGAAAGGAGAAACCTTGGTTGAACAATTGAATACAGATTTTGAGATTTTGAATCAATTCAAAACAATGAATATTGGACTACTAGTCATGACATATGCCCCTTGCATTGGCCTAGATATCCTAATCAAATAAATGATGGACTATGATATCTCTTCTGACTTGCAATGGAAGGAGATAGTGTGGTTGGGT
This sequence comes from Picea sitchensis, assembly GCA_010110895.2. Taxonomy (NCBI): domain Eukaryota; kingdom Viridiplantae; phylum Streptophyta; class Pinopsida; order Pinales; family Pinaceae; genus Picea; species Picea sitchensis. The sequence goes on from SNQJ01S0119402.1 coordinate 85,690, forward strand.
AAAACAAACTCTAGTTTTCCAAGATCCAGTAGATGGCGTCTAGGTGTCATCAAATATGGCAGATCAGATAGAAGACCAAAACATAACAAGTGGAAAAAGAAGAATATGAAGCATTAGAGGAATCGACAGTTGGATCATAAAACGTTTTTTTGTTAATCATTGTAATCAGTTCCCATACCGAAACTTTCATTTGTAATCATTGTAATCAGTTTTAGAAGCTGAAACGTTTCAGTTCAGCTATTTTAATTGGTTTCTAATTCAAGGAACTCGAATTGTATAAGTATTAGGAGTTCCAAATGTATTAATTTTGGAAAAAGTTCAAGGGAACCTTTTTAGTTGTTCGGAACTCCATTGTAATTTTCTAGAGCTGAATTGAATATATATGCAGAAGCCTTTGAAGTCTCTATGAAAAGATTCTAATGGTGGTGATATGAGTTTTGTCTTCTCTCATTGTATGTATTTCCTGTGTTTTCTAATTTCATTTACACTATCTTCTGTTTAAATTGGATAGTTTAAAAGCCCATAATTCGTCTTGTGATGATCATGGATTAAGCAATTTAAACTATGTTAAGCTCTTCCTAACTAATTCAAAATTCATTTCATTAATTCTTTGATGAATTTACTTGTTTTATTCTTCTTCTTACACTATGCAAACTACAATTTATAACTCATATTCATCGCCTCATTTATCCTTTATCCTCTGGAGAGTCCTACTGGCCAGTCAATGTTTTCATTCATTTTCATAATTTGACTCCATAGCCCTAAGTGTCCCTTCCCTTCCTTGCTAGCAAATTTATAAAAACGCCCCCCCCAAAAAACAAACCTAGCCATCGATTGACAAAAAAACACCAAGTGACACAAGAGATCCCTCTCTGAGTTGAGCAGGCTATTACCTATCTCTAAAGTTGGTTTGTAGGTTACCTCTGGCATTTGTTTATCAACCGAACAAATTTACAGAGTGCTAACATACCTTACATAAATTATTGACAAACCATGAAATTACCTCAACAAACAATGAAAATGGCCACACATTTCATAGTAGAGGGATCTAAATTTAAAATGGCATTTTGATTTCTAAGGAACATGTTTGGTTCTTATGACTAAAAGCTCATGTAACACATGATAAAAAATATTTTATAAAATAGATGTCATATACATATGTAAAATATTTGAACCAACATTACTAAGGGGAATAAATAACGAGGGGTATTTAAAGTGTTATGAAAAAATGGTACTTACAATATTTGGTAAAAATAGGGGGTTATGTTTTTTGAAAACATGTATTAGGAGCGGGCATTCAAAATTAAGATTTTATAGGTAGAAATAAAATTAGGGGTATTCTTTAATAACCCATAAATACATGTGTTATTCCATAGGTTTACTAAGTGACCCCATTGTGGTTTATTTTTAGACTATTCTGAGTCATCAAGACTGGCCCTAGATTCTCCAATTAATTCACCCTCAAAATCCATTTAATATATTTCAAATATTTTCCTTTCTACTTGAATTAGGACTGTTATCGCACAGTTTGTAGTTTAGATAAGTAGGTGGATGAAAAGAGGTCAAATTGGCGTAAGTAAACCAATCCCACCCACTGTCACCTCGATGGGAAAGTTGTTTCTATTTAGGGAGGTAAATCCCAAGGGAGACATCCCTGGTAACTTGGGTTTTTGAGAAGGCAAGAGGTTTTAGCAAGGCTGAGTGATAATGATCCCCCTCACAAGTTACCACCTGATCAGAAAGTCCTATCTTATAGCCAATAAATATAGCCAGAATTAATAACCATTAAGATCACCTGCACGAGAACAAGACAACAATAGAACGATGCATATGCAAGCTTGGTTGCTGGTTAGTACTTCATATAATCAATGACTTTCTTGAATATAATAAATTGAGTAATAAATATTGATGAAGTTAATGTCTGTATAATAGCAACAATTACAATATTACTTCTCAATAAATGCTAACGAAAACTTGGCATTCAATGTGACAAATTAACACTTCATAGATAATGCCTTAAAAAACAATTCAATTGCTTTCAAGGTGAAACGATAGATGCAAAAAGGTATTTGTAGCACAATAAAGATGACAACAACAATGAGTTAGTAGGGTTAGTCTTAGCCTAGGGTTAGAAAGATTAGTAATTTCTCAAAGTGTTTGATTTAAGCTATGATCAAGTTACTCAAGACCAAGGAGGCCTTAGATTAGTTCCTTATTATGGTAGATGGATTCAAAATAAGAGGACACAAAAGTTGAAGGATCAAGTGAAAGTGTAAAACCTAAGGACGAGAGGGTTAAAACTTGAGGTGTTTCTATGGCAAGGCCTAAAGGATGAAACCCTAGGGAAGAGAGGCTCACTTTGGTGTAGGGGAACTAGGCCTCAGTGCTCTCTCCTCCTTCGATAGCTTAATGGCAATGATGATCTTGAATAATTTTTTATAAGAGGTAAGCCAAGAGGGTTTGTAAGAAACATGTTGCTAAAGCAAGGCCTTACTAAGTAAACCTTAGGGAAAATCGGCTCACCAAGGTGTACGAGAACTAGGCCTTGATGTATTTTCTCCTTCTTAGCTCAAAAAATAAAAAAATGGCTAATAGGGAGAAGAGGGATGGAGTGTTGCTAAGGCAAGGCTCTATACTCTTCTATAAATGGCTCAAAACCTTGATGGGGACATGAGACAAGGACCTTCAATGTGTTCTTGTCACCTAGGGTTTATTCATAAAATTATAACAATCGATGCAAGAAAATAATACTACAACCATTCAATTAAGAATTTTTGTAGAAATTCACTTACATTTAACCAAGAAATCACATAGCAAACCCTAGTTGTAACACCTTCCACCAAGAGAAATGCCAAAAATGCCAATATAAGTCCAAAAATGTCTTCCTTCAACAAGTATGGCTCCCAATTTCATCCAAGAACTCCAAGAGTGGTGCAAATTTCAGACCTCACTAATGAGTGAGAGAGATGATCCAAAAAATGAAGGAAAAAACCCTCAATTTATACAGTACCATGACCTAATTTTACTTTTTAGGTCATGGAAAAGGCTGACAAGGATAAAATACTAAAGTCATAATGTTTTACATTAAATGCTTAAAATAAAACCCTAATCAAGATAAAGAGAGATGTCATCCCCTCTCAAGGGTGGTGTTAGCCCCTTCTAGGGAAAATGCAACCACCAGGAGCAAAACGTTAGCCCTCCTTGGGCTTCTCCAAGCTGCCACACGCACCAAACTACCCTCTCCATCTACCAAATCATCCATGAAGAAAGGATGAATTCATGGATCTCATGGATGACATCCTAGGCCTTCCAAGGCCAACGTTCCACTGAAAAGGGGACAACCCCCCTAGGTCAAGTTATGTCGGGGTGCCTCTACAAGATGTCCTTCTTCTCTCATGTGAAAAACCCTCTATCCTGTCTCTGCCCCTTGTTGGGGTCTCAACATACATTGGGTGGGCTCTTTAGCCCCATGGAGGTCTGAACTGATCATCTCCCCATGTGTACTTGCCCAACATGGTACATGTCCGTCGAGCATGATCTTGCACATCAACAGCTACGCCCTCCAGGGGCTCATAAGTCACAGGGAACATAGCAATGTCAATCACATCCCATCATCAATATTATTAATCATGTGCATAAAATCCCTATTATCCCAGTTAAAATCTCAAAGAAATTATACAAGCCTGCAATCCAAGTTTTGGGAAAGTGACAGGGCGTCCTATTAGGATAGTGTCCACTGGAAAAGGGAAGTTCCCAGAAAAGGCTTCATCTAAGCCATGTAAGTGGGTGATGTGGATAAGGGATGTCCTAACAATGGGTGCAGTGGAAGCAAGGGAATGCAAAGTTTTACCTGTGGGTGCCTTTGTAGAAGGTGAGCTGAACCTGTCTTGGATGCAATTTTTTCCAAGCCCAATTCATGCCTTTTATTCTTTATTCTTATTTCTTTTTATTCAAGAAGATAATCAGAGGGCACTTCCCTGGCATGGTGACCAGTGGTGGCAACGTTACCCACAAGTACTTTCACAGAAATGAGAAGATTGGCTCATGATGAGACCCCCTTTCTCTTGGCCATGAAACCAAGAGTCACTACCCTGGCGTGCTAACCAGACGCTAGTAGTGTCATACTACTAGGTACCCATGGACCTAATAGGCTGGCTCGTGATGAGACCCCCTATCCTCTGACTAGGTCTTGTTTTTATTATTTTTTATGGGTCCCTCTTGTTTCTTACTGAGAAGCATTTTATTG
>SNQJ01S0119403.1:6912-24480 GCA_010110895.2 Picea sitchensis
CGAAGAATTTAGAGAGTTGTTTGATCAGCTTCACTTCAACATTAGAGGATTTTCAGATCAGTGCCTTAGGGTTTAATGGAGTCATAAGTGAAGGACGCAAAGGTTGAAGGATGCAAGATTTCAAGGACTAGAGGGAAGAGCTTTGAGGTGTTGCAAAGGCAAGGCCTCAAAATCAAAACCCTAAGGGAGAGAGGCTCACTCTGGTGTTGCTAAAGCAAGGCCTCGTGCTCTCTCCTCCTTCCCGACAAAACGGTTAGCTCAAGAATAAAAATATAACCAAAACAAGAGGGTTTGATGAGGTGAGGTGTTGCTACAACAAGGCCTTTCAACAAACCCTAGAAAGAGTACGACCCTAGTGTAGTAGACCTAGGCCAGGGACGTCTCACTCTTCTTGGCTTCAAACTGGTACGACTAGCAAAGAGGAAGAAGAAATAGGAGTGTAGCTACGGCTAGGCTCTTTCTTCCTTCTTCAATGGCTGAAAGTTTCTTTATCAGGGGACATGAGACAAAGACCTACTTGTGTGCTTGTCACCTAGGGTTTTGATTCAGCAAAATCATAAATACATGCAAGAAATTAAACTACAACCATTCATTCAAGAAGTTTTGCAGAAAAATACTTTCAATTCACCAAGAAATAACCATGCAAACCCTAGTTGTAACACCTTCCTTCAAGAGAAACACCATAAATGCCAAAAATCACTTCCTTCAATAAGTGCGCATCACTTAATCCATCCGAATGCCTACGAGAGGGCGCCAATTTCAGACCTCACTAATGAGTGAGTAGTGATGAAAAAATGAAGGAGAAAATCCTCCATTTATACAATATCATGACCTAATTTTACTTTTTAGGTCATGTAAAACGCCGACAAGGCCAAAATACCAAAATCATATTGTTTTACATTAAGTTGTCAAATTAAAACCCTAATTGGGCTATAAAGAGATAAGAAGCCCCTCTAAGGGAGGCATTAGCCCCTTCTAGGGCAAATGGGGCATCTTGGAGCAAAACGTTAGCCCTCCTTGGGCTTCTCCAACCTGCCACACGTGCCAATACTGCCCAGTTTGCCTCCCAAAACGTCCATACTGCTGGATGACATCATGGCTATGATGGGTGACGGCCTAGGCCTTCCAAGGCCAACGTTCCACTGAAAAAGGGCAAATCCCCCTAGGTCAAGCTCCGCCGGGGTGCCTCTGGTGGAACGTCCTCTTCTTCTCCGGTGCAAGACACTGATCCATCTTTGTCTCGTCTCTGCCCCATTGTGGGGTCTTAGCATCCATCTGATGGGCTCTTTAGCCCCATGGAGGTTCGAACTGATCATCTCCCCATGTGTACCGGTATGATAGGTCCACTGGTACTTGTCCGTCCGGTATGGTCCTGCACATCAAAGACTCAGCCCTCCATGGGCTCATTAGTCCACGGGATCATAGCTTGTGTCAATCACATTTCATCATTAATATTGATGACACATACATAAAATCTAATACATGGGTCAATAGCTCAAAAGGCGTTACACAAGCACGCAATACAAGTCACGGGGAAATGAACAAAGGAAGCGTCCTATTAGATAGTGTCCTGAGAAAGGAAAGTTCCCAGAGAAAGACCTCATCAAGCCGTATAAGGAGTGAGGTGATGTGGTGGGGATGTAAACATGTGAGATGCGATGTGAGGGCCAAGGATGCATAAGTGTTACTTGTGGGTGCCCTTGTAAAAGGCGACATTACTGTCTAATGTTTTAAAAGCGGCCAGAATGCGGGAGCGGGTCGGGGTCCCAACTTCGAAGCAGGGCCGGGAACGGAACCCGGTAATAAACCCGGTCGAACGGTTTCAATGAATCGGTTTTAAAAATACGCAAAATATTTAAATTTTTTAATAAAGAAAAATATATTTTTTAAGATTTTAAATCATGTTTCCAAAGCATTAGAGACAATTAGGAACAACATATCAAAGTATGCTCATGAATATATCAAAGCGACACCAAGTGCAATACATATCTAGAGATGAACATAAATACACGTAACAATGGGGCTTTAAATGGCCTCTACAACATCAAAAAAACATACTAAGTTAGAGTGGTGATACTATGGAGATTGGAATGCCAATGAAAATACAAAATAATACATGGGGTAGATACTAGAGCTGTAGATGGAAGAATCTCATAGCTCATGAGTTTGGTATTTGTCAGGTAGTCCTCCATGTCATAATCATCAAGATTGGCATCACTACCCTTGCTCTCTCCTCCATCCTCCTCCTCCTCCTCCTATATCCAATGCAATCCGTGCATTTGTTGATGTGGACTCGGAGGATGACCCCTCAAAGAGGATCACCATCATCAAAAAATGATCGGATCTAGCACTAGTTCATTAAGATCCAAGTTGGCTACTTCCAACTCAACACTGTTGTCCAAAACCATATCATCAGGAAAAACATCCCACATCTTTGTCTTTCCCTTCAATATAATAGCTTCTCTGCAGCGTATGGGCGGGGTTGGTGTGCACATACACTACTAAGTCACCGAACAGTGACAAACTACAAAGAGTTCAATGAGAAGGTTTATGGCAGGTGAATGGTACATTTTATTGGGAGTCGTGACAAAAGTTCAACAATCAATGCCACCAACATCGAGGTACATAAAAGGCTTGGTTCTCTTGATTAAATGTCAGTTCTATACCCTCATACATGATAGAATCCATTGGAAACATTGCAATCTTGCCAATCTTGAAATCACAGCGTTAAGTCTGTGAATTTTGAATGGGACTTAAAATTCTATTTTCTCCATATGAGTCCAATGAGGTTGGAACCATTCTCAAACATCACGAAACAATTAATGTTGATGTTAAAAATTTAAAGTAAAAGGATGAAATGAAACATTCATTTTCATCCTTTTACTAACTTTAGAGAACATCAACATTACCATTAATTACAAGTGGAGTGAAATGGAGGGAGGACCTCTTTAAATAGCAGTAATAAGGCAAAATAACCCTCAAGCGCACACCAAAACACCTTACAACTCCAACTTGCATGAGAAAACATGAGCCATGCACTTCTACATTACTTAGGTTTTGGGTTTTAGGGGGTTTTAGGTTTCTGGGACCAAACTGGCCTGTTTATGACCAAACCGACTGGTTTAAGTTTGGTCATAAATTGGTTGATCGGTTCGGTTTATTGGTCGTTTTGAACCGGTTGACCATCAAACCAGTAAGCAGGCGGTTTGATTTTGGATGAAACGGTTTTAAAACAACGACTGTCATGGATGCATTCTTTCAAGCCCATTCTGCCTTTATTCTTTTTCATTCTTTTATTCTTTTTTATCTTTTTTTTTTTTGTTCAAGAAGAGAGCTGTCAGGGGACACGCCTTGGCATGGTGACTAGAGCTGGCAGTGTTACCCATAAGTACTGCATAAAATGGGGAGAGGGCTAGATTGTGATGAGATCCCCTACATAGCCCATGCAACCAAGAGTCCTTTATGGCGTGGTAACCCGGTGTGGTAATGTCATACTTCTAGGTATGCATGGACCTAATATGTTGGTTCGTGATGAGACCCCTATCCTTTGGCGAGGAGTCTTATTTTATTATTATTTTTCGGGTCCCTCTTGTTTCTTGTGAGAAGCCTTTTATTGCTTTCTGGGGATCACAATGAAGCATCTCTAGGTTTTATTCTTAGGCTTTTTTATCTTTTACCGGCTTGCTTTTACCTTCAGGGCCTTTAGCCCGCTAACTACGAGGTAAAGGTCTTGTTGATCCTAAAATAGGTCAACCAATGCGGACAAGGGAATGTGATAGGTAGCGGAAACAAAGATGTAAAGAGTGGTGCTATGATGGGAATGGGATGATGACTTTGAGAGAAATCCTCCTAGTGGCAAACCAAAATCTATGAGCCGCAGACTTGCTAGGTCACCCTGTCAATCCCCAAACATGGTCAAGTGAGAGAATGTAAGATCAGCAGGTTGTTAGAGATAAGAGGAATGAGATGCATATATTTAAAGGTTTCAATGATCAAAGTGACCGCATTACCATGATACACGGACCAGGCCCACCTCATGGAGCAAGAACCTCTTACGATACGAGGACCAACCGATGGTGATGGATGCTGTGCCGTTGTCAAGACAAAGATGATGGGAGAAAAGATGGGCCCCGAGGGCAATACTTAAGTCAATCGCTCTCGGTACTCCATGTCTAGGATCGTGGGCCTCGAGGAGCGTGATCTCCTAGTTATCCTAAAAGTGGGGATAACATCGCTCCAACATTGGACATGTGCTCCGCAGAGTATTAGGCATGAGCACCTCCATCTACGGCATAACTTGCCGGACACTCCAAGCTTTCGATGGGGTATTAGTAGTAACAAAATTTAGCGGTAATACCATCCCAACATACATACATATATATATATATATATATATATATATAAAGGCTGTAACAAACAATCGATAAGTGTGAATATACAGAGCAAACTAACATGCAATGCAAATGATATAATACCCGAATGCAAAATGCCTATACACGAACTTACATTGGGTCTACCAGGGGTGGGGTTTGAGGAAGGTACTTGTTGATCCGATAATGGAACCTTCTTCCCTCTAAAGTTAGGTCAATCTTAGGAGCCTTGGATGTCTTGGGAAAGTATTTCCAAAGATTGGGGGCTTTCACAGTCAACGGTAGGTTGGTTCAACTTCTTTCTTCTGTATAACTAAAATTCTTATTTCTTTAGCTTCTCACCATTGATTCTTGGTCTAGGTTGTTTATTACCGCCATCCTTGCTGACTTGGTTGCTTCTTTTACGGCTTCCTGATGTTTTGTATTGGTGATATTTATTTGAGGGGCTCCCATGAAGTGGTCCATGTTGTTCGCTTGTTGATGGCCATCATTGTTATAAGGACGCTCGTATGTGAGCTTCAGCATTCTAGGCACCAGGGTTTTCATCAACAACGTTTGCGGGGGCTAAGGTGTTGAGAACTTCTTGCTCATTCTTAGTTTTGTAAAATTGATTCCCCTTTTGAAATTGAACTCTCCCTCTCAATGAGGGAGGCATCATCTCAAAGTCTCTCGGCAGAAAGTACCGAACTTTGTCGATAAAGCTTGATGAAATGCATCGCAATCTACGGTCTTACGTGGGAAAGTGCTTATTGTCTCTCTCTGCATCATGTCTCAAACATAATGATATCAGCGACCGTCAGAGTGCGCAAGAACTTTAGCGAAGCCACATTGCTGTGAAGTGCACGAAATATCCACGATCCGGTGATCAGATTTATTTTCTGTTGATCTTCTTGCTCTAATATGGGGATGCGGTGCAGGGGTTTCGGATGCGTTTTAGGGTTTGATGTAGATGATCTTTGTTTATAGTGTTTGCATGTCGGTTATTATGAGTTTGCATGTAGGTTATTATAATTAGCGTAATAGCATAACAAGGTCTTACAATCATAAAATGGCGCGTGCAATAGCATATAAGGTCAACAAATCAATATTAATCCATGAATAATAGCAGTTGCATGCGTGGGAATACAAATCGCCCTAAGAAATATATAAACTAAGCGTCGATTCCGGATCGGTATGGATAAATGCTGGAATCTAATCAAATAGCAAAGAAATGCAGGTGTCGCGAAGGCTGACAAATGTCTGGCGTACGCGGATAGAATGACCAAAAATGAGCGATCCGGATGAGCGATTGGCCGCTATCGGTGGAAAAATGGAATCTCAAAACTCCACCCGTCGGAATGTCCTCAAAGGCGCTCCAATCAATGTACAGTTGCCAGGAAATAATGTCGACGGCACCCGAGCGGACCTCTCGACACTAGATCCGGACCCACAGGTTTAAGCCTCGCGGGCGAATGCGCTAATGGATTCTACCCGTCCGAATCGCGGCTATGTGTAGCTCAAAACGATCGTCTCGTCCGGTAGTCAAATGGGTTGGGTTGGTCGAGAATCGATGAAGAGCCGTACCAAAGCCAATACCTATCCCAGGAATGCATCGCCCTAAACGGTTCGTATGGGTCACTGCGCAGATTCCAGGTCGGAGTCGATGGCAGCTCAATGGGCATACGGCTAGCTCTCCAGGTCGAATAGATCTGTCGGGACACAGGTCTACTTCAGATCTCTGAATCTCCTAATTGGCTTGCGCCCTCCTTGGCTAGGCTGCGCCCTCCCTCCTTTGAATGCTCACGAGTAATGCGATGAAATACACGGATTTATCTCCAGGTAGATACAGTTGGTGATATCTCAGCACGAAACCGATCTAGGGTGGTTTCCTCCATAAATCCATTAAATAGTAAGGTCGGCTCTCTTTCTCCTTTGGAAGCTCTCAACATAAAATCATAATCATGCATAATGAGGAATTAGGTCAAATTCCTCTCTATATACCAATTCCAACCTAATTCTCCGTTGACATTGCCAACCTAGGCACCCTTCCTCCTAAGTGAAATATTTGTCCATTAAATCGCCCCCCTTATCACCTTTCCATTCTAATTCTTGGATTTGACTTAGGTGAGTTTTCCTAAGTTTTTGGCTTGATTTATCGTTTAGCCTTAATTCCTCCTTGACTCTCCATCGGTTCCACGATTTTGTGCGATACGGTATGCGGAGCATTATAGACTATAAGTCCTCCTGGCGGCTAATCTTCGGGATGGGACATCCACGGTCCTCCCTTCCGAGATTGCTTGTCCTCGTATGTCAGAGTCGCAAAGTAATAACCACCACCTCCCATATTGGCATCCTCAGCGGAAGACCTCTCCACATCTAATCAGCACTTTCTCTCGATGATCCTGCTCCCTCAACACAAGCTCTCTCTACTGCTCGGTATCTCCTGAATTTTTACTAGTTCTTGACCCTCCTCATCCGAGGGTGGCAACTCCTCTAAAATGCTAATCTGTTGTCCCACTTCCTTTTTAAGGCAAGAGGCGTGAAAGACATTATGAATCTTACTACATTCAGGTAGCTCTAGCTCATATGCCACCTGCAGCCTATCCGCCCGAATATTCTGTATGGCCCATAGAAGTTAGGCTTCAATTTCTCTTTCAGCTCCTCTTCAGGAGATTTCATCGGTATAAGGCGTAACAGCGGGGAAAACCAAGTCTCCCTACCAATGCGCTCAACTTCGTGCCGATGCGCTGTATCTTACGCTGATTGCAGTGCGCAAGTTTTCGCGACCAGCAGAATCCTTCGACTCTCATCCACCCAATCCTTATTTTAGGAACCCTGCTGTCCCCAAGCGCCGCATCTATAAATGAAGGTGAATCGTACCCATACAATGCCCTGAAAGGTGTCATCTGATGGACGCTGAGAAATTAAAATTGTTGTAGCAATACGCCCATATGTAACCATCTCCCTTGCGATGCGTTGTTGCCCCATAGTTCGCCGGATATCCTTCCACCCATTTTGTTGGCGGCGATCTGCATGCGCCCATGCATTACGTGGGTGGTAGGCGGTACGTAGCCAATAACATTACTTTGCCAATCACGAAAGCTCACGCCAAAGCGGCGATGAAGCGCCCATCTCTATCAGCGACTATACGTACGGGCAATCCGTGCAACTGGAATACCTCCCCGAAGAACAATTGCGCCGTATGGCCTTATGGTCGTCGTGATCGTCGTAAAGACGAATATCGATCTCATCGATGGATGGGTCTTATCGTTTATTCGTCGTGGTCGACAAATCCATCATGGATATCTGATGTCGTTATCTTAATTCCTTGAGGTGGATTGCGGAACCAAACATAAATCCGGTTTCTTTGTGAAATGGCGTCATCAAGGAACTGGTGCCTATCATCAATCGCACATGCATCCATCACCTTAGAAGCAAATTTGTTCTTGGAATATTCCACCAACAAATGAGCCTTCCAATGCAACCGGTTGTCATCCATCGAACATCCTGGCGGTCTCACGGACAATGCATGCACGCCACCCATTCCGCTTTTTTATGACGTACCGATGTCCAGAAATTAGAGAGCTTGGATGTTTGAGACCCGCCTGTTGCCTCTCACTCAGATTCTTTTGCTCAAGGAAATGCTTCAGGCTGTTATGATCGGTCTTCACTACAAATCTGTTGCCTACCATATACTGCTTGAATTTGGTTAAGTCATGCATGATCGCTAGCATTTCTTGTCGTAAATAGGATAGAGCCTCTCCGACTCATCCGAGGAGCTTCCTGCTCTCAAAACAATGGGATGTCCCCCCTGCATCAATCTTGCTCCAATCCCCACCCCTGACGCGTCACACTCTGGGACAAATGAAGTCGGGGAGTGCTAAAACATGGCATGTGCTCATAACCTCCTTCGGTTTGTTGAGAGGTCTGCCGTGAATCCTCTGTCCAATGAAAGCTCCCTTCTTTGTCAAAGTGCGTGAGTGAGATAACTTTGAAAACCAGGCAAACGCTGTGTGCTTGCATAACCAAGAATCCTCTGACTCCATTGATGTTCTTGGGTGTTGGCCAATCCACAATGGCTTTGATCTTCTCTTGATGAACACGTACTCCTGTCAGCGATGATATTGCCCCAAATATGAAGTAGTCCCCTCATACCAAATTCACATTTGGATTCCTTGGCATGCAAAGGCTGTGTCTTCATAATATCCAAAACCATCTCAAATGTGCCAAATGCTCGTCCCATGTCTTTTTGTAGATCAATATGTCGTCGAGAATACCAGAATGTACTTCCCTCAAGCGCCCCTCTGAGGTATGGTTCGTACAAGTCACGGAAAGTAGAAGTCGCGTTGGTTAGTCAAATGGCATGACCAAGAACTCAAATGTCCAAAATGGCATCCAATCGCGGCTTCTCGATATCACACATCACGATGTGATCGTCGGTATCTGAGGCATTAGATCAATCTTGGTGAAGAAGGTTGCCCCATGTAACTCATCCATCAACTCATCTATCGCGGGGAATAGGGTAATGATTCTTGATTGTTTTCTTGTTGAGCGCTTTGTAGTCGATGCACATCCGTAATTTTCCATCCTTCTTCAGTACCAATAATACTGAAGATGCAAAAGGACTCTGGCTGGGCTTGATATGCCCCATAGCGAGCAACTCTTTGTTCGCTTTCTCGAATTTAGATCCTTAAATTTCTTGGGGTGTCTATAATGTGTTGTAATCACCGGTGTAGCTTCTGCCTCTAGCTCAATCATGTGCTCAAACCCTGCGATAAATTGGTCTCCTTGGTGGTGTCGGTCAAAAGCGGCTCGTAAGTGATGGCTCTACGATGCGTGGATGATGCTGCTTCCTACCCTCGAGTCTTTTCAGATTATTGGTGGTCCAACACTCTGTTGCGTAAGCAACATCACCATGACGAAAAATCAGTTCCATCCTCTTCGTTGACACTGTCCGAGGTGCCCCTTTAGACATACCTCTCAACACAACTCTAGATCCATTAGTTGTCCACGAAGCTCATGGTCAGCGTCGGCAGTTGAACCCAATCTCCCAATGAATACAACCAACATGCATGTCTGACATCGTATCGATAGGTCCAACTTCATAAAATTGTCGGGGTGTAGTTATGACTTGATCTCTAGGTTTGGGACCATGTCCAATCATGTCATAGTGTATCCGTCTGCCACTGCCACATGGAACCCTCAAACTCCTCTGTGCGCAAACCCCTCCTGGCTACCCGTTGATCGTCATATGAAGTTATTGGGTGGCCCCACCATCAACTAAGGGTGTCATGCGTTGCCCCTGTACAAAACCTTTAAGCCTGAGAGTGTTGTAACTGGGCACTCCTGAAAGGGTAGATATGGTTCCCCCTTTCACCTCTCGACAAGGTTTGGCCTCCTCACGGAGACGGTCACGGCGGTATCACGTGGTTTCAGTGCAGCGCTTTCGGCTCACCGGGCGGTCTCGATCAGAATCCTTGTACAGCGATAAATGCGAATGTTCATCGTCCTCCTCACTGCCTGGTTCCACCTCAATATAGTGGATCGTCCCCATGCATCTATGCTCGGGGACCCAAGGATCTCCTACAGGAGAAGCAAAAGCTTCTTCCTCATCAATCCCGTCGTGTATCGTCATCCAACTTGGTCTTGCCCGGCTTCCACTCCAACGGAGGGGTTCTGATCCTTATCTCTGCGGTACAAGGGTTTAGTAAAGGGTTTAGTTCGCGGTACCGAATCCGCCAAATCTATAGTACGTCGGACGGCATCCTGCAAGGAACGAGGCCGGTATGCCTTCACCCAAACTCTCAAAGGTTTTGTGAGCCCCTTTATGAATAACATAATCAACCTGAGCTCTAAGATATCTTTCACTGCCACTGATACCTATTGAAAATCCATGATGAATGCCTCTGCTGTGCCGGTTTGTCTCAATTGGGCTAAGTCTCTGAAATGGATCTCCGGATCACTCCTATCGGAAATACGTCCATGAGTCTCTCGGTGAACTCTCTATAGGAGGTGATATGATAAAGTGACCTGATGTCACCAATCCATGATACCACCACTTTTCTGCTTCACCCTCAGGGTGTAGGGTAGGCGGCCCGATGGCCTCGCCTCTACGATAAATGCGGTTGAGCTTTGTAGTAGATCGGTTTACGTACCCAAGCTTTGGCGGTGCATCTCGATGATCCGTCAAAGATGGTATGGTGAGTTTACCAACTGCGGATGAAGTCAAAGTTATGCCCTTGCTGCTGGCGTTGTTGCCCCTGCCATTGGGTCTCTCACAGGGGCCGGTTCGATGCGAGGAGTCCCGCGAGTGCTTCATTAGGGTCATGTCCCCTCTGGAAGTCCGCGGTCCATGGCGCATACTCCTCTTCGATATACCCATATCCTCGCATGTGAGTGGTCTATACGAGCTATGGGGTATGCAATGGTCCTTTCTTGACTCTCTAAAGGCTGAGAATTAATGGCGTGGGATCATACTCGCGAGGAGGTGTATGTCGCAGTGGGCCGGGTGTCTCTTGCCACGCCCCGAAGGTTCCCATGTGCAGCATGTGAATTATGAGTGCGGAGTCTCCATCATCAGCGGTCTATCGCTACGACCAAGGAATGATGGGACGAATGCGGTGACTAGCTAACGTATCGCGATCACCTACATGAAGGCTTCGATGCGGATGTCTGGCGGGGCCTTCTGGGCTGCCCTAAATTGCGGCTCATACGTCACCAAGCCTCTTCTGCTTCCGCTTCGACCACCAGCGCTCTGCTCGTCTGCTTCTCTAAGTGCCTCTTCCTCTTTCTGGTAGGCGGAAAAGTAGGAAGGATTAGGTCGTCCCTTCTTCCCTTTAATAGCTATGCGTGGCGTGATGCGATCACCCTCATGCTCCGACCCAATGGTTCTTCTGCTCCCTCATTGTCTTTAGTCCGCGAGGCTAGCACGACTAAGCTTTCGATACCAACTGATATCCACGATCGGGTGATCAAGATATTTTCTGGGTCATACTTGCTCTAACATGCGGTCGATACAGCGGGGTTTACGGATGCGTTTTAGGGGTTGATGTAGATGATCTTTGTTTATATGGTGTTTACGTAATAGGTTATTATGGTTGCATGTAGGTTATTATAATTACATGTAGCATAACAAAGGTCTTACAATCATAAAATGGCGCATCTTGATAGCTCTCGGGTCAACAACTCAATATTATGAATAATACTTGATTGCGTGCCAGAATACAAATGCAGCCCTCTTGAAATGCATATAAACTAAGCGTCCGTTCGGTCGGTATGGATGCACAATGCTGGAATCTAATCAAATAACAAAAGAAATACCCGTGTCCGCAGGAAGGCAGCAGATCTGTTGCATGTACGGATAGAATGACCAAAATAAGCGATCCCGGATGAGCACGGTGACGCTGTCGGTGGAAAACTTCGATCTCAAAAACTCCACCCGTCGGGAATGTCTCAAAGTTGCCAATCAATGCATGCAGCTTAGCGCGGAAATAATGTCGTGACGCGAACGGACCTCTGACGCTTCGTCAGGACCTTGGGGGTTGTGCCCCTCCTTAGGCGAATGCATTGTGGTTACCGTCGAATGCTGCGCTATGTAGCTCAAAGCGATGGAGTCGCAAAGTCCAGAGTAGTCAAATGGGTTGGAAGGATTTGGTCGGATCGTTAGAAACCCCTGCATGCAAAGCCAAATGCACATCAGGAATGCGTAAGCCCTAAAGCGGTGTATGGGTGCGGCTCACGCAGGATTCCACCATCGAATCGTGGCAGCTCAATGGGCATCACGGCTGGCTCTCAACTGGTCCGGGAATAGATTTGCAATCGGACCAGTCTCTGGAATCGTGAATCTCTCAATAACCTAGCCCTCCTTAGCCCCAAGTTAAGCCCTCCTCAGCGAATGCTCACGAAGTAATGCGATGAAATACACGGATGGTATCTCCGATTGGCTGGGGTGTGTCTCTCAACACGAAACCCGATCAAGGGTGGTGGTTTCCTCGAGAATCCACAAAACAACAAGATGAGCTCTCTTCCTCCTGCCGGAAGCTCTCAGCATCAAATCATAATCATGCATAATGGGGAATTAGGTCAAATTCATCTCTATATACTACTCTAGATCTAATTCTCCGTTGACATCCCTTAACCTAGGCACCCTTCCTCCTAAGTGAAATATTTGTCATTAAGTCGCCCCCTTATCACCTTTTAGTTCTAATTCTTACGTTGACAGGCTTAAGTGATTTTCCCTAAGTAATTAAGGCTAATTTATCATTTCGCCTTAATTCCTCCTTATTTCTCTCTCTCTTTATTTATCCATCTTGTTCCATGTTTTTGCCTGAATATAGTCTACGGGAATTTATAGACTACTAAGTCACTCCCTTTAATCTTGGGGATGGGTATAGACTACTAAGTCACTCCCTGCTGGCCTAATCTTGGGGATGGGACATCACAGTGGCATCCACAATACTATCTGTTTCTGTGGTACTCACGGTATAGACATATCTCAGGACATATCCATCAATCCTCGTATACCAAGCTCAAGGTGCCTGAATAAGTCCATACAGGGCCTTCTTCGATCTCCATGCATGAGACTCCTTCTCATGTATCACGAAACCAATTGGCTGCTTGATGTACACTTCTTTCTCAATCTCTTCATTGAGAAAGGCTGTCTTCTCATCCACCTGATGTAATCTCCATCAATGGCTACTGCAAGGGCAATGATCGTTTGGATGGGAATATATCGAGCAATAGGAGCAAATGTCTCTGTATAATCTATTCCCTCCACTCGAGAGAAACCTCTGACAACAAATCTCGTGTTGTGCTTCTCGACGCTCTCGTCTGCTGTACGTTTGATCTTTATAGATCCACTTGGAAGTCACCACAGACTTCCCTTACAGTCTCGGAACAATATCCCACACATCATTATTTACGATGGACTAATACTCCTTCATCATGGCTTCCTTCCATATCTACTAACTGGATGCTTCCTCACAACAGGAAGGTTCAAGAACCAATGATGTGGCTCATAGCTGCAACATAGCCCGAATGTCTCTGAGGTCTCTGGCTTTCTTGGAAAGTACCACGGGAGCTGCATGTCTTTCTGCCTCCTGCAGAGTTTGATGAGCCCATGCAGGCCTCTTCCGGCCTACTGCAATATCTCTAGGAATATCAACTGGATCATCTGGATCGACGGGCTCAACTAGCTCCCTCGGAAATGCTGAAGGGTGAGGGGGGAGAAGTCATCATCTCCTCCTGCCTCTCACTGTCAATCTCCATGTGATATCCTCTAGATCTCTAGAAGGCTATCTTCTCTTCAAAGGAAATAGCTGTCATGGGTCCACACAANATGAATGCCATCATGCTCTACACGAAGATCTGGAAGTCCTGACACCATCTTCCCCAGGGTGGGAAGAGCTCTGCAAGTTTCCTATGTTATCACTTGCTCAAACTGAAGGAATCATGTGACAAGATTCAGACTGGTAAAACTTGTCAATCCATATAAACTCCTTGTCTGGTCAGACTACTTCATGTCTCAAACTAGAGACCATCTAATATGTTTCCTTCTGCAACCGTCACTATGGCTCTCTCTCAGGGCTATCACTAGTGATCTGTCTTCGTTGTAACCTGCCCGGAACAAGAAAAAAACAAAAGAAAAAGAAACAACATTTCCATGGCAACCTCCATGGAAGATAGCCTGCAAGGAACAAGAAAACAAAACAAAAAAAAAATATCTCTTGGAGGGGAGATCGACAAGTACATCTCTAGTATCATGACTTCAAAGCAACTTAAAGATTGCTATCACAGCTACATGAACTACTTGTAATGTAGCAAGTCAGATATACTAGAAGTGTAGGTTACAGACATGATAATTAAATCAATCAAACCTGGAGTCTTCTCTACCAGGGAGAGTGTGCTGCTCCTCGGAGTGAACTGAGATCCCTTTGGATCCACAATTGCAGCAAAAAGGTCCTTCCTCCTGCAAGCACCCTTATGATAGTGATACAATTTAAAAAATATATGCAAGTGCATACCTCTAAAATTGTAGCATTCTCTGGTTCTGGTGCAACTTCATCCACAAATGAGTAGCATCAGAAATGCTCAAGTATACTCATGAACCTCGTGTTAATTTTTCTCTTGAAACTGGTCCTTGAAGCTGTCCAAACTTAGTCTAACTTTTGTCCGAAAGTCTATCCAAACTCAGCCCAGAAGACTGCCCTCTAATTGTTGAAGACTCGACCTCTATCTCTGCTTAGACCTGCTGCTAGTATGCCCACAAAACAGGGCTCGGACCTGCACCAATACTCTCTCAGATTGTGGCTCGGACCTGTGATAAGACAGCCCACATAACTGGGCTCGGACCTGCGGTTAAGGTGTCCTCAAACAGTTCGGACCTGCAGCTGATACTTGCCTTATATCTGTTTTCAAAGTTGCCAACTTTAGACTTCATTACAGGTTTGTTAAGGAGGCTCAGCCCCTTCTTTTGTGCCTGCAATTTGGGCCCCAACAGCCCTTAACTGCTATGCAATGGTCATCTTACAAGAACCGCTTTGATACCATGTTGAATTTTAAATTCTAGACTAGTTTACAACTGCAGTAGGCTAACTAGGATCTCAAGAAGATTAACCATACACAGATTACACAATGGGTTTGCTTGTTTGACCATAGGTAATGCTCTTTGTGATCGCACAATCTGTACTTGCCAAAAGCCCAAGGAAAGTGGATACAAGATTGGCGTAACAGGGAGTGACCTATCACTGTCACCTTAATATGAAACCCCTTTCTATTTAGGAGTATATCACAGTACCCCAAGGAAGACGTGCCCAGTGGCCTGAGGGTTTGAGAAGGCTAAGGTAAAAGATATAAGAAAGTCCCACTCCTCTCACAGGTCACTCAAGTCAGAGGTTCTTTGTGTCTTATAGAGATGAAGCAAAGGGTAAATAAGGTGTACCTGCCCAGAACAAGACAACAAATAGAAAAGAGTGCAATTTCCAAGTACCATATGATGTTAGTGCTTCATAAGGCCATAAACCTCTGAAAAATAAGTAAGCTGATATAAAACTGCAGCAAGGTAATTATTTATAACAGCAATGAATATTTTTTAACAATTATGCCTTAAGAATGCTTGAAAATGACAAGAAAATATAGCTCTAAGTTGACAGAATGATAACAACTTGTCAGAAGCAAAATTGGCAGTGTCTAATCGGCTTTTAATGTTACTTTTCAGATGAATTTGCTGCTGTTAGATGGCTGTAGCAATCTTTTGCAACAGCAGCAAGTTAGTCAATGGATTAATCTAGTTTAAGGTTGGTAGGATTTAGTAAATGTTTCAAGGAAGATAGTTTGAGAGTTGTTTTGATCAATCAATCACTATAGTGAGTGGACTAGTGCCTTTATAGGGTAAAGGAGTCTATAGGTGACGGTTTTCTGCTTGGAAGAAATGACACAATGATTATACTTGCCTAAGGATAAGAGATGGATGGAAGAGGTGTTGGCTGTTCAAGGCGTCAACATCCAAACCCTAAAAACAAACTTGCTAGAGTGTAAGCAATTTTAGGCTCTAGCAAGATCTTCCTTCCTTAGACTATTGAAAAAATACTAGAAGCAACAATTGACTAGATAATGACTCTAAAGTGCTAGTATTTAGGGCTCTAGAATCTTACCTAGGTCAAAATCCTCTTGGCAAGGTCTAGCAAATGAAGAGTAAAGAAGTAACAAATTAAGTCCTTTACTCCTAGGGTTTGTCAAGCAAGCAATTTCATAATCTTTAACATGAATAAGCAAATTTACCATAAACCATTCAAATGAAATGAAGAATTGCAGATTTACTTCACCAAGAATAATCAAGCCATAAAACCCTAGAATGCCAAGTAACTTCACCAAAAATGATCCAAGTTGCAAATTATAGCCTCCAAGAGAAGTGCGCCGAAAATTTCAGCCAATAACCCTAGAAGAGGGGCAAATTTCAGACCACACACTTGTGTGATGAGTTCATGATGAAAAAATGAGAGTTTTCTCTCTCTATTTATACAGTATCAATGGCCTTTAATTAAAATTAGGTCATAAAAAGGCCGACATGGCCAAATTACATTTAAAATCCAGTTTTTACATAAATGAGATTAATTAAACCCTAATTTCATCTCCAAGGGTGATGTCATGCCCTTCTAGGGTGATGTTATCCCCTTAGGGTGGAACGCTAGGCCTCAAATGCAGATCGTTTGGCCTCCAAAGGCCCTGAATGCTGCCACGTGTGCCAACTAGCACATAACTGTCCTCATAAATGAAAACCATGACTGGATGACGTCTAGGGTCAAAATGATGATGTCATGTGCTCTCAAGGGTCAACGTCCTGGTGGAAAAGGCAAGACCCCCATGGGTCTAGGCTTGCCAGAGTGGCTCGTGGGCAACATCCTTCTTTCTTCCTGGTGCAAGCCTCTGGTGTCTCTCTCCCCCTAGTGGGGTCACAACATCCATCTGTGGGATTTCAGCCCCATGGAGGTCCGAGCTAATCATTCCCCCATATGTACGTGTCCACCGGGCAAAGTCCTGCAACAACAACAAGTACGCCACCCAGGGGTTCATAAGTCATAGGGATCATAGCAATATCAATCACATCTAATAATCAAATTACCCAAACATGTACATCAAAGCCCCCTTTACCCAGACAAATGTTCAAAGACGTTATGCAATTTAACAAGTTAGGTTTGGAGAGGGTCTCAGGATGTCCTATTGGGCTAATCCTCCTTACGTTCGGGGTGTTTCCCAGGTGAGAGCCAATCTAGGTCATGTAAGTGTGTGTGAGGTGACATGGGAAGTGTTTGGGCATAGGGTGCAGTGATAACAGGGAAATGTAGGTCTTACCTGTGGGTGTGTCTGTAGAGGGGTGAGCTACACCTTATCATGGATGCCATTCTTTCCTAGCCCAATCAATGCCTTTTATTGTTAGTCTTATTGCTTTTTCTTTTGTGCTTAAAGGGAAGAGCTGAGGGACATTGTCCTGGCTTGGTGACCTGAGGTGACAACGTTACCCACACGCATTTCACGGAGATGAGAAGGTTGGCTCGTGATGAGACCCCCTTTCTCTTGTCTATGCCACCGAGATCCACTACCTTGGTTTGGTGACCAGATAGATGGTAGTGTCATATCGCTACATGCCCATGGTCCTAATAGGTCGGCTCATGATGAGACCTCCCATCCACTAGCTAATACCTTGAGTGTTTATTTATCTTAC
>SNQJ01S0119403.1:35298-51844 GCA_010110895.2 Picea sitchensis
GGTTAAGCATGAAGTTCATTCCATTTTTAGCATTTAACCATAACCATAAATGTTGCAGCAACCAAGATCACAAGAAGAAGCACCATGCACAAGAACACAAGAAATATCCTGGGAAACCCTTCTCAACAAGGGAAGAAAACCCAGCCAAATCCTTTGCTATATTTCTCAAGAGAAAGACCTTCACCACCAAGATAAAACCTAGCACACAAGAGGGTGCTCAAACCCTAGAAGACTAGCACCCAAGAGAGGTGCGCACTTTTCCCAAGAAGGTGTACTTGCTGAAATTTCCAACCTCACTTGAAAGATATGATTCCTCAATGGGGAATTTATCTTTACTTATACTAACCTGAACTTGTCAACAAAAGTGTCTATTGGCACAACAGGGCCGACCTCACTAGCTTATAATATAATTAATATTAACCAGATTAATTATCTTTTATATTAATTACCAGTCACACTAAGGTGGGGCCGACCTGTACCCTTTACATTACAATTAGGGTTACAGGCAAGTCTGACTCTTGAACAATATAGCTAGGGATCTGATACACCCACTAGTGCTCATTCACTAGGGGCACATCCATAGGGATGTCCATATCTCTGGCTCACTGCACTACACAGAAGAACCAGTTCTTCACATGTTCACCTTTGCTCGTCCACAGGCACCTCCACTCAACAGATCTTCTTTCCCACTACATCACACATGAGAGTCATCTAGAGTTTCTCGTCAACTCTATTGCTCAGAGGAGGCTAATACATCATCTTCATTTCTGTTCTCATGAAGATGCACCCAACACCTTGGGATTTCACACGTTCACCTTGTGCTCAACCACAAGCACGTCCAACTCAATAGATTGCCTTTCCCACAGGATAATCATTTGGAGTTCTTCTCAACTCTCTGAATGGAGGAGGTCATCTCTACGTTCCAGCTCTGTCTCAGATAGGAACCACACACCCTCTTCAGGGGCTTTCTCTTAGGTTTGTNATACTAACCTAAACCTGTCAACATAAGTGTCTATTGGCACAACATGGCCGACCTCACTAACTTATAATAAAATTAATATTAACCAGATTAATTATCTTTTACATTAATTACTAGTCACATTAAGGTGGGGTTGACCTGTACCCTTTACATTACAATTAGGGTTACAGGCAGGTCTGACTCTTGAACAATATAGCAAGGGATCTTGTACACCCACTCGTGCTCATCCACTAGGGGCACATCCATAGGGATGTCCATATCTCTGGCTCATTGCATTACATAGAAGAACCACTTCTTCAATAGTGGTCAGCCACTAGGATTACATTCACCTGTGCTCGTCCACAGGCACGTCCACTCAACAGATCTTCTTTCCCACTGCATTACTTAGGAGAGTCATCTGGAGTTTCTCTTCAACTCTTCTTCTCAGAGGAGGCTAATACATCATCTTCATTTCTGTTCTCATGACGATGCAGCCAACACTTTGGGATTTCACACGTTCACCTTGTGCTCTGCCACAAGCATGCCCAACTTTGCAGATCACCTTTCTCATTGCTTTACATAGGAGAATCATCTGGAGTTCTTCTCAACTCTCTTTATGGAGGAGGTCATCTCTATGTTCCAGTTCTGTCTCAGATAGGAACCACACACCCTCTTTAGGGGCTTTCTCTCAGGTTTGTAAGCTGGAGAATATCTCACATGGCTACAATGATCTACATCTCACAGGTTTGTAAGCTGGAGAATGTCTCACATAGCTGCAATCATCAACACCATCCTCCCTCGACACTCCCCCCTCCCATCCGACAATGATCCGATGTCCATGTTCTCTCGCACCTCCAACCTTTATGATATTCTCGGTCAAACTCAGATCCATGTCACCTCTCCCCCCTCCTCTTGTCAGTTATTGTCAGACAGAGATATCATGGAGGCCATTTTGGTGATGAGCAACAACAAAGTTGCAGATGAGGAAGGGTTCCTAGCAAAGTTCTTCAATCACGGTATCCTTGCTCTTGTTAGTTATTTAACTGATCTCTTCAACCTTGTAGTTCGTACAGGCTTTCCCTCAACATGGTCACATCACATTATCCACCCGATTCATAATTCCAGTCCCAACACATATCCCAACAACTACAGGAAGATCATGGTGGGCCACACATTCTGGAAGTTGTATGCTACGGTTCTCCATATGAATCTCTCCAATGACGTTGAGCAGAGACACCTCATAGCTAGGGGACAAGCAAGTTTTCGACCGGCTCACCAGACTATCGATCACATCTTCACCCTCTGAGCCATCATTGAGGAGGCCTGACATCGCTCTTCGAAAGTCAGCTGCTGTTTTGTAGATTTTCAGAAAGATTTTGATTTTGTGCCGAGGGAAGCCTTGTTCCAGAGGCTCATAGATATTGGCATCTCCATGACCCTGTTGCCAACCATCATGCGCCTATATGAGTCTGTTCTTGGTCGTCTCCGCACAACTCATGGGATGTATGACTTCATCCAAAGTACTATTGGAGTAAAACAGTGTTGCCCACTGTTACCCACATTGTTTGGGATTTATATTGATGAGTTGGAGACCTTCCTTCGAGAGCACATCCAGGACAACGATGGATGTATCCTTCACCAGGTCCTGATATCTATCCTACTTTTTGTTGACGATGTGGTCCTCTCCTCATCTTTAGAAGGATTACAAAGACAGTTGGATGCCTTATCCCTGTTTTGCGACCTTCGATAGTTGACAATCAACCTAGGTAAAACCAAGGTCATGATTTTCAATGGGTTGAAGAAAACTTCAAACTTTCACTTCTTCTTCAGAGGGGAGGAGATTGAGATTACCAACACCTATACTTATTTGGGGGTGCAATTCTTAGGTTCCCATTTTAGTCTGCATTCGACCCTCCAACCTTGGATCAACAAAGGATATGGATCTCTAGCCCTTCTAGAGAGACAATGTTTTCGACACCATTTCCAGGACATTTCATCCAAGATGAGCCTCATGGACACCCTAATTCAACTCACTGTTCTATATGGTTAAGAGATTTGGGGACCATCTTTACTCGAGTCAGATTGGGCTTCAGCAGAGAGAGTCCATATTCTTCTTCTCCGCCGCATCATTAGATGCAAGCAGACAGTACCTCAACACATCATCCTTGCGGAGTTTGGAGCTTAGCCCTTCCGGCTTGAGACAATGTTTAGATTGGTCTCCTTTTTGCATGTTATCCGGAGCTTTGGAGACTTGGCGAAAGGCAGGGATTGGTACCCGTACTTGGCCTATGGTTCTTCATAGATTATTTCCCTTTCTAGTCCTTCGGGTCGGGCCAGAGGTCGGTTTGTAGGAGTTTCAGGTCTTCTAGCATTAGTGGGCATCCAGTTAGATCGTCTCCCTCCATTTAGATATTCCTTAGATGAACCTGGTCACCTTCTACCCACTAGACAAGAGATGAACAAAATCATCATGGATGACATTTACAAGGAGTTTGTCCAGATCACCTGGGTCAACCCTCAGGGAGGGTTGTGACCAAAGATGGCCTTCTACATTGAGCACTTTTTGGAGCTGAGAGATAGGCTCATTGTTCGACCCCAATATACACTTCGTAACTGGATGCATGCCCATCGCATCCCATTCGTCCAGTTCATAGTGGGTTCTCATAGACTTCGAGTAGATATGGACCACGAGATTGATAGATCAGATAGAATCTGCCAGGTATGCCATTTACAGGAGGTGGAGACCGAGGTGCACTTTATCTTTCGATGCCCTGTCTACTACGAGATCAGAGGGAGGTTCCATTGCTTGTTCAGAGAATGTTAGACCCTCACTGGAATATTCAGATATTCCGATTAGAGATGTTTGGCCCTATGTATACATGAGGCTCTCAGGCTCCGTGCGCATACTCTTCAGCCTCCCATCAGATCCGACCCTACACAGAGGATCACTTCATTTTTCACAGTGCTACCTTCAGGAAGGGGCACCAAACGATCGATCGACATCAATATAGATCCATACCTTAGATCAGTGAGGACCGATGGGGTCCTGCCCTGTTCCATGAGATCTCAACAACAAAACCATATCAGATCCCTTTTCGAGAGATAGACTAGATCCTCTGGAGCTCAACATTGTGCAACCTCCTCCAGGAAGCGACACAGTGGACAGTCCGCACTTCCTACCAACTCTTTTTCGGGCTAACAGAGTTTCCTTCATTCAGCCTCGGATGTTAGGAGAGAGGGATCTACTCCATAGACCTATGAGCACCTGGATCTTATCCACCTATGCATCTTCACCCTATTGCAGGGTTTGGGACTTGCGACTGTGGTTGAAACCTCATACTTCAACCCAACTCACATTGTTTACATTTTTTTATATTACTTCATGCAACTTATTCCTTTATAGGAGACCGTTTGGTACTCCCGCATTGTAAGGACATCATTATAACCATCAGTCCCCTTGACCTACTTTTGTGGTCATTAGTTGGACATTAATAAAATTATCTTATCTTATCCATATGGATAATTGTTGTCAATTCTTGAAGCTTCTCTATCTTGGTTCTTATTTGGTGCATAAGGGTTAGTGGTGAAATGCTCATGTCTTCTATGAGGTACCTAGATTAATCCATTTGAAGGGTAAAATCTACCACTTGGAAGGAAGATGTTCTAGGCTAAGTCCTTCCTTCTTCCTTTGTTGGTTTGGTGACTATTTGGTGCCTTGCTTTGTCTATCTATCTTGGAACCATAGAAATAAGTATTAAGTAAGTTTATCAAGCCATAATTGATCTTGTTGGTGAAGGTTATTTCAGTAAGGATCCCTTTTTGTTGAACCTTGATCTCCATTGTTAATCCTCATTGGGTGAGGGATTATTCTTCCTCTTTGGTTCTAATCTCTAAGCCCTAATCCTTGAATGAAGTAGACTAATTATTAAGAGGGTTTCTTCTTGGCTCCATAAACCTCCTTGATTCACCTTAACTCCATTGCCCTTGTTCGATTTGGCACTGATCTCTACTTCCTTCCATTGCCTATTTTAAAACCCTAAAAACCTTAGACTTTGTTTTGCTAAGGTTACTCTCAACTTCACCTTGCGCCTCATTGCTTGGCCTTAGTAGTCCTACTAGGGATACCCCCCTTGAGCCGGAGGAGAGCCTACCTAAAGTGAAAAGGATAGGTTGCTGAGGTGGCAGTGATGATCGTCTTAATAGTTGCCCCTTGCATTGTACCTTGTGGATTAGGGATTTTATCATTAACTACAATTTGAGTGGTAACATGGCCTTTCTCACCAAGGTTGATGATATACTTGGTAACTAAAGCTCTGTGCACCATTGACATTCCACTGTATGGTCAATGTTGCCACAAATTCCTTTGGATACTAGATGGAGAGATATGGTGTTCACGGGGGATGATATGTAATGTCTTCTCTACGTGGCCCTTGTTCAACATTATGGGGGGAGGTGCATAATGTCTTCTCTTCATGGCCCTGTGTTCAAATTAATGGGGGATGTTGAAAATAGGGGTGTAATCTTCACTTTTGGCAATGACCAACCTTATATTGTATCATTATTTTATTTGTTGGCTTGGCTAAGGCCGACCTTGTATTTGTAGGCTCAAAACTCTATTATGGAGAGTGCCCAGTCTTGAGTTGTGTATAAATACCCAACTCTCATTTGTATTTACTCATTCAAGTGATTCATTCATCTTCTAATAAAGTGAATTGCCTAATGGCACCTATCAAGTATTGCATTCTCTCTTAAGCTTGGTTTTCTTTCTCTCTCTAATGCACTTGTTCTTGAGTTTTTTCTCTCTCTTGGGTGGCGCTCCACTTGTGTGGTATCACTTCAAGTGTTGCGCAACCCAAAGCTAGTTATTTCTCACTTTATTGCAGAATTAGGGTCTGTGTTGGTTTTGTTTGATTCTCTCCATCTCTTGTGAATCTCAACAATGGCATTTTGAAAAATAACATAAACAGATCTAGTCTTGTTTTTAGAAGGTTAAAGAGTTGAAATTGTTGTTAGAAGTATACGCTCTTGGATCTGATGTGCGGATGAGAATTTGGGCGGATTCTTGGTGAAGTATTTTAACCTCGAAAATCCCTCAGCAATATCTTTCAAAATGTTCTTGTATGCAGTATTTCACAGGTCCATGTCTTCCCAAGTCTTCCCAAGTCTGGAATAGAAGGCCCATGTCTTCCCAAGTCTTGAATAGAATAACACAGGTTGTGATAATTAAGAATTCAAGACTTGCAAGAATGATGACTAGTGCAAGCCCTGTACCCTAGAATTAGATAGAGAGGAACAATGAGATGAGATCAAGCTCAATTTGACATGATCCACTAAGAATGAAGACTTCTAAAGAAACTTATGCAGTCTAAATGTTGGGTGAAATATGGATTTGAGAATAACAAGAAGAAAGAAGGAAATATAAAATATGAAGATTGTCTTATTAATAGAAAATTCTGATGTTAAATTCACAAATGGTTACTGTTATCCCCGACCCTAGGGATAACTAAGGAGATCACGTCTTGAGGCCCACATGTCCTAGACATGGAGTGCCAAGAGCCAGATGACCTGAGCTTGGCCCCAGAGGGTCCATCTTTTCTTCAGTGCAACCCGTTTATCAACAACAACAACATCCATCCCACTAGCCTGGTACTGAAGTAGCCGTGGGTCGTGCTCCATGAGGTAATGAGTTCAGGTATCATGGTATGTGTCACTCTAATTTTCAAAGAATTTGAATATGTTGCACTTAACTCTTCTTCATTTCATAACGTTTGCTTGGAAATTATGCTCTTTAACTTGTTCATACTTGGGGGGTGACAGAATGCCCTAGTAAGTTGGTTCCCTCTAAGATGAGTTGCCACTGGGTGGGTCTATGAAAGGTCATTGTCCATTCCTTCCATACTTACCATTTTTCATCATTATCCCTCTCATCTTCCCCTACCTTAGTTTGGGCATTGGGTTTGCCACACTAGGAAGGGTTGTACCTTGCCTTGTGGGAAGACGGGGCTAAAGGGCCAGAGGGTAAAAGTAGCTGTCAAGAGTTAAAAGCCAAAATAAAACCTTTGAGATGCTTCACCCAGGGATCCCCGAGAAAGCAATAAAAGGCTTCTTAGTAAGAAAAGGGGACCCAGAAGACAAAATAAAACTCAAGGTCTACTTGGTGGATGGGAGGTCTCATCATGAGACGGCCTATTAGGTCCATGGGTATGTAGAGGCATGACACTACCATCTATTTGGTCACCAAACTAGGGTAGTGGCTCTTGGTGGCAGAGCCAAGAGAAAGGGGTTCTCATCATGAGCCAACCTTCTCATTTCCGTGAAGTGCTTGTGGGTAATGGTGTCACCTCTGATCACCACACCAGGACAGTGTCCCCCAACTTTTCCCTTGAAAAGAAAAAGTAATAAGACTAAGAATAAAAGGCATTGAATGGGATAGGAAACAATGGCATCCATGATAAGGTGCGCGTCACCTTCTACAAAGGCACCCACAGGCAAGACCTACATTCCCCTGTTATCACTGCACCCTCTGCCCAAACACTTCCCCTACACGATTTCACACACTTACATGACCTATATTGGCTCTCACCTGAGAAACACCCCAAACTTGAGGAGGATTAGCCCAATATGACATCCTGAGACCCTCTCCAAACCTGGCATGTTAAATTGAATAACATCTTTGAGCATTTGTCTGGGTAAAGGGGGGTTTGATGCACATGTTTGGGTAATTTGATTATTGGACATGATTGACATTGCTATGATCCCTGTGACTTATGAGCCCATGGAGGGCATACTTGTTGTTGTTGTAGGACCATGCCCAGTGGACAGGTACATATGGGGAGATGATTAGCTAGAACCTCCATGGGGCTTGTTATCGCTCAGTTTGTAGTTTAGGTCAAGTAGTTGAAGGGTAAGGGTCAAACTGGCGTAACAGGAGCTTCCCCACCCACTGTCACCTTGATGGGGGGCTCTTTCTATTTAGGGTGGCTAAGCCCAAGGGAGACGTCCCTGGCAATCTGGGGTTTTGAAAGGAAAAGGCTTAAAGGATTAAGGCTAGTTTCCCCTTCACAGATTACTGCCAAGAAGATAGTCAAATGAAGAAAAACCACAGAAGAGGCACCTGCTTGCGAGACAAAACAACAATGACACTAGTACATGCAATAGTGGTTAATACTTCATTTATCAATGACTATCAATCTTTAATGTACATGAGCATAAACAACAGTAAATATTGACGAAGTCAATGTTTGCAATAATGACAATGGCATATAACATTACTTGTCAATAAACACTGGAATAATATGAAAAATAGTCAATCCTTGAATTAAATCAATGCATCAAACGTTATTAATTGCTCATATACAACTGTAGCTGCATCAATATCCTAAGGATGACGTCAGCTTCTTTTAGGGTTAGTGCAATAGACAAAGAAAACCAATGTTTTGCAAATTAGCCAATGAAAATTATCAATATATCAATATACACAATATATCAATAAACAATTTTACACTGTTTTTACATTAATCTGCTAGAAAATGTCATAATATGAGTTAAAAAGGGGACGTCACGCCCCTCTGAGGGAGACGTTGGCCCTTTTTGGGCAAGCACAGCTTCCAGAAAACCAAACGTTGGCCCTTCTAGGGCTCTTCCAAGCTGCCACACGTGCTAAATGACCTTAGCACCCTGCCACATGCTCCAGATAACGTCCAACTCTCTCAGATGACGTCCTGTCCATCAGAAGCAAACGTCCCATCTGCAGTGGGTGATCCCCCCTAGGCCGGGCTCTGCCAAAGTGTCCTGGGTGGAACGTCCTTCTTTCTTCTCGTGCAATGGCTCATCACAACGTTGTCCTGTCTCTGCCATCCAAACAACCATCGATGGGATTTTATTCCTATGGAGGTCCAAGCTAATCCTTCCCCGTATTATGCCGGTCCACTGGTACTGTCTGTCGGGTATGGTCACGCACATCGAGACTCGCCCTCCATGGGCTCATCGGTCCTCGGGATCATAGCAATGTCAATCATGTTTCATCATTAAATTTATCAAATACATGCATAAAACCCTAGCATATCCTCTAAGAGCTCAGACATTACACATATCTACTATATACAAAGTTGAAGAAACAAAGCGAACAACCTATTGGGCTAATATCCGAAAGAAAAGGAAAGTTTCCCGCGGAGGATCATTCAAGCCATGTTCATGAAGTGATATGGTCTAGGGATATCGATCATGATAAGACCGGGGTAAGAGTGTTGTCGTTAGGTGCTTTTGTAGGAGGTGTTGTACATATCATGATGCACTTTTAAGCCTTATTACCTTTATTTTTATTTATTGCTTTTCTTTCTTTTACTTCAAAGATTGACCGGAGGACGCCTTGGCGTGGTAATGGAAACTATGATGTTACCGGTATTTTAGCCCGAAATGATAAAGGCATTTCGTGATAGGATTGCACCATAGCCATGCAACCTTAAAGGTCCTTTATACTGGCGTGGTGACCGGATGATAACAATGTCATACCACTAAATACCAATGAACATAATGGAATTGGGCTAAATTGATGAGACCCCCTTATCCTCTTTATTAGGTCTTGTTTTATTATTTTTCTTAGGGTCCTTTTGTTTCTTATCGAGAGGCCTTTTATTGCCTTCTGCGGGATCCCTTGTGAGAAGCATCTCTAGGTTTTCATTTAAATTATGGCTTTTATCTGCCCGGTGCTTTTTACCCTTGGGCACAGCCCTTCTTCCCACAAGACAAAAGTGCCAACCCTCAAAGGTCATCCTAATGGCGGACTAGAGTGGGATGGATGAATGGGAGAATTAGATGTAAAAATGATAAAATGGTGGAAGCGGACGATAGCTCTTCAAAATCCCCCCCGGTAGCTAACCAAAACCCATGAACAAAACTTGCTGGTCTTACCAAATCCCCAACAATGGTCAAGTGGATTAGTGTAAGATCAGCGGTCATCGCCGTCGCAAGGAGCACGATGCATATAGAAGGTTATAGCGATCAACATGACATACCATGATGCCTTGGATAATTACCTCATGAAGCAAGAGTCTCGGTGCAAATTGGCGATGGTGATGGAAAGGCTGCTTTAACACCTAACGGACAAGAATCTGTGAAAGAAAGAAGAAGGATGGGCCGCAAGGCCCTTCGGGTCATTCTGCTCTCGACCTTCATGTCTAGGACACGTGGGCCTCGAGACTATGGTACTCCATGGCTAGGACCTGTGGGCCTCGAGACATGATCTCCTAGTTATCCCTAGAGATCGGGGATAACATCTTGCTCCAACTCGGGGACATGTGCTCACCGTAGAGCGCATGAGAACCTCAGCATCTCTGGCATAAACCTGCAGACCTGCTCACACTTGACAAGAAAGAATCAGCGACAAAAGGTGGGGTGGTATTGCCACCCCGCAAAACAATACATGTACATATGAGATAAAACAATCAATATGCATATAAGGAAACAAACAATAAATGCAGATGGTATAATACACGGAAATGCCTACCTAGTCATACTTACCTGTACCGTCATGTGTCTGGAGGGTAGTAACGCTTGATATGTAAAGCGTTCACTAGCAATTTCAGAATCTCTCCTTCCATTGTCTCCAGGTTGAAGGAATTTGTACCTGCACAACTCTTTATCTTATAAGGGCCTCCCCATAGGCTCTCAAAATTTTTGTGCATGCCAGGCTTCTCTTTTCTTTTATCCCACAACAGGACAAGATTTCCCTCAGCGAAACTTCTTTCCTTGGTTTTGTGATCAAAAGTGTTCTTTATCTTCTCTTGGTTCCTTGTCATTTGACCCAAGGCATTTCTTCGAGTTTCATCTAATTCTATCAACTGATTTATTCTCCCTTGGATTGCTTCTGCATCTGTGTCGTATTGTTGTGCGAATCGGAGGATAGGAATTTGGAGGTTCACAGGGAGTTTTGCTTCGAGTCCATATACCAGCTCAAAAGGGGTTTTCCCTGCGGACGTCTTTGTTGTTATTCGATCTGCCCATACTGCATATTTTATTTTACTATCCCATGATTTCTTATTTTCTCCGACGACATTTTTTAGGATATTCATGAGATTCTTGTTGGTCGATTCTGCTAGTCCATTCCCCTGTGGGTAATAGTTCGAGGAATGGGACAGGGTAATGCCATATTTGAAACAAAACTCTACCAGAGCGTAGGAACTGAAAGCTTTGGCATTATCTGTAGTGATCTTGGAAGGTACCCCAAACCTTGTTATGATCCGATCTTCTAAGAAATTCATGACAACCTCTTCGGTGGCCTTCTTTGTAGGAATTGATTCAACCCATCTAGTGAAATAATCCGTGGCTGTCAGGATCCATCGATAGCCATTACTCGAATTTTCTTTGAATTCTCCAATAAAGTCCAGACCCCATTGCTGAAATGGTGCTTCCACTACCACTAGTTTCAAAGGCTGGGTTGGAAGCTTTGGTTTGCCGGTGAAATATTGGCAAGGTTGGCAAGATCGAACGTGTTGATAAGCATCTGAGAAAAGTGTTGGCCAATAATAACCAACCCTCAAAATCTTGTGGGCAGTAGTACGTGCGACAAAATGTCCACCGCAATGCCCAGAGTGTAACTCCTCTAAGATATTCTTTGCCTCATCCTTGTTCACGCATCGAAGTATAACGCCATCGGTATTCTTCCACCCAAGTCCATCTTCGTTCAGGCAATACTTCATAGCCTTTAACCTCAAAGCTCTCCTCTTGTAATCTACCAGGTGATCAGGGCAAGACAAGTTCTTCAGATAATAAACTAGGTCAGAATACCACTCATCATGTTCTAGTTCACTAACTATTACATTCACCTACTCATTTTCACCCATCTGTATGGCTTCCTGATTGCTTTCAGTCAGCATTTGGGCCAAACCTTGTCCCTTTATTATCTTGGAGGGTTTTATCTCTAAGTCATACTCTTGGATCTTTGAAACCCACTTTCCTCGAGTGCCCATATAGTCTTGTTGTGACAAAACATCCTTCACGGCTGGATACGGGACATAAGCCTTAATTTTATTATAGCCGATGTAATTTCTGAAGTGCTTGAGAGACTTAACCAAAGCATAAGCCTGCTTTTCTGTGATGGAGTAGTTCAATTCTGAATCTCTCAGGACTTTGCTCATAAAGGCTATGGGATGTTCAAAGTTGTCAGCATCTTTCTGCATCAATACACCTGCAATAGTGTCCTGAGATGCAAATGAGAAAATTATAAAATCTCGTGAAAAATCAGGACTGATCAAGACCGAGGCTTGAGAGATGGCATTCTTGATATCTTCAAAGGATCTGTTAGTCTCATTTCCCCATCTGAAAGCAACATCCTTCTTTAGCAGAGCGCTTAATGGTTTTATCCTTTCAGCAAAATTAGGCACGAATTTGCGGATGAAGTTGATTTTTCCAAGAAAAGATTGTAGGGCTGTCTTGTTGACTGGAGGACGGACGTCTTTTATGGATTGGACTCTTTCAGGATCAATGGAGACTCCCCCTGGTGAGGCCACGTGTCCCAACAGTTTTCCTTCGTCAATCCCAAAAACAAACTTCTTAGGATTCAGTGAGATGCCATACTTCCTACATCGTTCAAAAACAATCCTGAGGTGGGAGAGATGGTCTTTCCTTTTTTTGGACACAACTGTGAGGTCATCTTGGTAAATTTCTATGATTTTTTGTATGAGGTCTCTAAAGGCAAAGTCCATTGCTCTCTGAAAGGTGGCACCTGCATTCATAAGGCCAAATGGCATTCTCAAGTACATGAAAGTTCCCTAGGGCGTAGTAAATGTAGTCTTGAGTTGATCCCCCCTTTTGAGTAAAACTGGGTTGTATCTCGAGAATCCATCCAGCATTGACATCATTCCCGCTCCTGTGACTCGTTGAAGCAGATGTTCCATGTTTGGGAGAGGATAATTATCCTTCAATGACAGCTGGTTGAGGTTGCGGAAATCAACACATAGGCGGATATCACCATTTTTCTTCCGAACAACTACCAGATTTGACATCCAAGAAGAATACCTGATTGGGGCTATGATACCAGCGTCAACCATCTTTTGGAGTTCCTTTTGTATCTGTCCAGCTAACTTTGGGTTGATGTGCCTTAACTTCTGTCGAAATGGCTTGGCTCCTTCCACCAAGGGTATAGCATGCTGGATAACGTCTCCTCTATAGGCCTTTAATTCATCATAGTTCCAAGCAAAGGTATCTCTGAATTCCCTAATGAGCTCCAGTATTTCCTTCCTCTCTTTCTCGGTAGTCCCCTTCCCTATCTTGACCATTCTCGGGTCCATTTCAGTACCAATGTTGAATTCCAAGGCTTCCTCAACTTGCTTGTTGGTTCTTTTTCCTTTGAAAACATCATGTCTGTCAAATAAATTCTCCAGAGGAATACAACCTTTTGGTAAAGTATTGTTTTGCAGGTTGATGATTTGATCGTCGTCTTCGAAAACCTGCCAGTGTATCCGTGAATTCTTTGCTATTCTCCATGAATCTGATAATTTGATCGTCGTCTTCGAAAACCTGCCAGTGCTCCAGATTGTTGGGGATAGAAGGTCTAAAAAGAACCTCCATTTTGCACCGATCATGAAGAGGTCCTTCGCATGGTTGCAGAGTAGAGGCTGAGACAGCCAGAGCATCGACTACATGGTTTTCTTCTCGAGGAACAACTTCAATTGATATCTTCTTGAAGGATTTTGAAAGAGTTTGAGCTACATCTCGATACTTCTTTAACTTCTCATTCTTAGTTGCAAATCTCATTAGAACTTGCGAGACGATGAGGTTCGAGTCGCCCTTCACCTCCAAGATTGTGGCTCCTTTATCGATTGCCAGATTGAGTCCCAGAATCAAAGCTTCATATTCAGCCACATTGTTAGTGCAACGGAATTCCAGCCTATATGAGTGGTAGAAGATCTCACCTGACGGAGCTGTCAAGACTATTCCAGCACCCGATCCGGAACTTGAATGTGAGCCATCGAATTCTAAGGTCCAGATTCCTTCTGTTTCTTCAACTGTGTCCATATCCAACTTTCCTTCTTGAATGAACCAATCATTCAGACCGCTATTGATGCACAAAAGTTGATCATCTATCTCATCGGGGTTTTCAACCGGTGATCCAACAAAGGGTTCACTGTGGATGGTATAAAATCCACCTTCAGGATGAGGGATGATGGCTCTGGACTGCTCTCTGTGAATGCTTCCATTCAAGTGTTCAATAAGATCATTACAGATGATAATCTCGAAATTGTTAATATCGTCCACAACAACCACATTTATCAAGAAAGGAGCGCTGGGACAGGAGTCAAAGGCTATCTCAAGATTGTTAATGACTCCTTTCGCGAAATTGTCTCTGGTGTTAGCTCGTGAAATTTTTAGGCCCAATTGTTGCATAACCTCTTCTGTCATTATATTGGCTTTGGCTTCTGGGTGCAGTAGACAATTGTGGAGGAGAGAATCTTTGACTCGAAGGGAGATGTAAAAGGGTTTGAACTCACGATTTTTAGAAATTGGGTCTCCCACTTGATGAATAAAGAGAGAGAAGTCTTGAAGGGGACTTGGCTCCAAGTTTTTGTGTAACGCACCCCTATCTTCGTCCTCTGGATGGGCCTTTTTCAATGGAGGTTCTTGGGAAGAGATATCACTCTTATGAGAAAGACTCCATTTCCTTTTGGCAGGAGCTAATTCGATTTGGAGGATGCTTGGAGGCTCAGGTTCTGCCATGGGTTCATTTCCTGGATACCATAGCTCACAATCCATGTTTCTTTGTTCAATGTAGTCACCAAAATCAAGATTTCTCTCAATCTGAAAGGCCATGTCTTGTGCCTCTTCCAAGGTTGTTGGTGACCGGTCCTTAACGTTGAAATGCAAGGTTTCTTCTAAGGAGGACAGGTACTGACCGATGATAGCTTGTTCTGAACCAACCTTTGATCGGATCTTTTTAAGGACAAGATTGAACCTATCAGTGAAATCTCTTGTACTTTCACAAGGTCCTTTGCAAATGTTGAAGTACTGGGCAAAGGAGTCTTGTGAATATTCATTATCACACCACCTTACCTTAAAAGCCTTTTGCAGCTCTTCAACGTTCTTTATGCTTCCCTTGGGAAGTCCATCAATCCAGACCTTAGCATCTCCTGTAAGAGAACTTGCAAATAGCCTCATAAAAACATCGGGGTGATCTTGACCATCCAGATGAAAGTCAACACTGTCGCAAAAATGGGTCCAATGTGAATTTCCAGGGGTACCCTTCCCTGAAAAGAAAGGTAGCCAGGAGTTTGCATTTGTGGGCAAATCATGTACTCCACCTTGGATGTTGCTAAAGTCAAAGCAGTTAAAACTCTCTGGGTGAGACCATTTATGAGGATTTGGATTGATTGGAGGTATAGGGTTTGTCATAGTGGTGGTTGTCACAACAGCGGGATTTGAATACAATTTTCCGCTACGAGTCATCATGGAGTCGCCAGATAGTTTTCCTGAAACTATCAAAGAATAGGGGGAAACGTCTTAGTGGAGTCGCCAGGTAAGCTTGTAAGAGAAAGGTCTTTGAGGCAAGGCTTACCAAAGGTTTTGTCGTTGAGGAAGATTTGACTCAGTGTTCCCCGGCAACGGCGCCAAAATGTTATCGCTCAGTTTGTAGTTTAGGTCAAGTAGCTGAAGGGTAAGGGTCAAACTGGCGTAACAGGAGCTTCCCCACCCACTGTCACCTCGATGGGGGGCTCTTTCTATTTAGGGTGGCTAAGCCCAAGGGAGACGTCCCTGGCAATCTGGGGTTTTGAAAGGAAAAGGCTTAAAGGATTAAGGCTAGTTTCCCCTTCACAGATTACCGCCAAGAAGATAGTCAAATGAAGAAAAACCACAGAAGAGGCACCTACTTGCGAGACAAAACAACAATGACACTAGTACATGCAATAGTGGTTAATACGTCATTAATCAATGACTATCAATCTTTAATGTACATGAGCATAAACAACAGTAAATATTGACGAAGTCAATGTTTGCAATAATGACAATGGCATATAACATTACTTGTCAATAAACACTGGAATAATATGAAAAATAGTCAATGCTTGAATTAAATCAATGCATTAAACGTTATTAATTGCTCATATACAAAGGTAGCTGCGTCAATATCCTAAGGATGACGTCAGCTTCTTTTAGGGTTAGTGCAATAGACAAAGAAAGCCAACGTTTTGCAAATTAGCCAATGGAAATTATCAATATATCAATGTCTATCATTGGACGATCAAGCCACAATATTTTCTATCAACCAAAATCTTAATAAAGGCATGACGTCATCATTTTCTGCTAGGTTAGTAGACGTTAGGGTTAGTTAGGGTTTCAAATTTTGAGAGTTTGAAAGATTGTTTTTTTGCACAACAAGCTCAACGTTGGAGAGAAAAACCAGTGCCTTAGGGTATTATGGAGTCAAAAGTAAGGGCAAGATTTCAGGAGGATCAAAGTTTAAAGACTAGAAGGTTAGGTTCTATGGTGCTGCAATGGCAGGGCCCTAGAATCAAAACCCTAAGGGAAGGAGGCTCATTCCGGTGTTGCTTAAGCAAGGCCTCATGCTCCTTCCTCTTTCTTTAAATATTCTTGGCA
>SNQJ01S0119403.1:53367-69038 GCA_010110895.2 Picea sitchensis
CTCCACCCCCTTTCTTGCATTGATTGCCTCCCTCTCCTCTCCTCATCCCCAAAAGTTGTGCCCACCTAGAAGAGTTGTGCCCCCCTCTATCTAGAAAATTCCAAAAATAATTTTTAAAAATTATTTAATCCCTTCCACTCCCTTGGCACTCATCCCAACACCTCCCACACCATTCTACACCCTAGATCTAAGATCTAAACCCTAGATGGTACGCCCTAGCCTTGAGACCTACTCTTATGCTTGGTGATGGACACTTGGCATTGATCCAAGAGGCGTGAGTTTGCCTCTCCAAGTATAAATAGATCCCTTTCCTCACTCCCAACAGACCATATCTTGAGCTAATGTTATGCTACTTGATTTCTCACTCTCTCTCTCTCTATTTCTTTCCATAATTTCCATTCTTTGGCTCTTAGGGTTTTGGAGTAAGTTTTCTCCCAGATCCATTTTCTTGACTAATAAAGAGAAGCTTTGGAGGATAATTGGAAGGCTATGCATATGCTTGTTCTTGCCACACATATGAGATAAACTTGTTTAGATTTGGTTGGTGATTGCACACATTGGATCTTAGGTAAAATGTTACTTGGGTAGATCTATCAATGCATATGCTTGTAGATCTATATATCTTGTTTTGCTAGATAGGATTGAAATGTCATATTGTTAGTATATGCAACCTATTATCTCTTATATGCACATCACCTCTCAAGTTTTGCAGGTTTAGCTTCAAGGGTTTTATTGGGAATGCACCAAGGAAGATTCTTCCCTTGAAACACATACAAATTCCATACTTTCTCACCCTTTACTCTTCTCCTTATTGCTGTTCACATTCACATATATTTCCGCTAGTTTAACTTAGCAAGGTTGGTCATTTATATCAAATTTTGTCATTTAAAAAAAAAAAAAAATTTGCCCTAAAAAGGCAAAAGTTTTTCTTCACTTTGCTTGTTGTGTGTAGCATTTCCAGCAAGGATACCTTGCTGGTTTTTGCAGGTTCAGATCTGGTTGAGAGGGGTTTTGGCACCCAAAGACATCCACACAACACTCAAAGACCCCCCAAAGGGATTGGTAGCTAATTCTCAACCTTCTTTCTCAATTTCTAAGCTTTCTTGAGCATAAATCTTCTACTTTTTGCTGATTTAGTGGCTCATAGTTGTGGGCGAAAGAGTGGTACGGCCTCCTCCCACGTGTGAGCCTTGGGGCAGCTAGGGTTTAGCATAGATCTTGTTTTTCTTGCATTTTTGGCATCTTTTGAGCTAGGACGGGTGGTTTGGTAGATGAAAGGCATCTCCCAAACCCTAAGATGTGGGGATTAGGGCTTTCTTGTTTGTTTTGATTGTCGTTTGCCCTATCTTGTCTCTCTTGCTTGCTTCCTTCCCTCTCTTCCAAGTTGTTTCTAGATTAAGCAAGCTAAATAATTACCTACCTATTGGGAGAGGAATACCCCAATTGGTGAGGTTAGGGTTTAATATGTGTTATTGATCTCTAAGTGCTTAATGTTTTGATATATTCTAAATCTAGATCTCACACATAATTAATCTCTAGCGTAAGCCTATTGGACATAATCAACTTAGCTAGATTTATTTGCATGCTTAAGCTCTTTAAAGTTTAATCTTCACTTTACATGCTTAAATCTAACCCTAAATGTTTAAATGCTTCAATAAGTTAAGTGAGTGGTATTTTTCTTTCATGCATTAATCTTAAGGCCATTTGCCACATGCTTGAAGTAACTTTCATGGTTAAGTTGACATTGTAGACAAACACTTAAATCTTGTTTCTCACACTCGTGCTTGGATCTAAATGTTCTAAATCAAAATAAGATAAGTGTGCTCATCTCTTTTCATCTTGTTGGGAAGTTGTTCTTGCCCTTGTAATTTGTTTCTTAACTTTTCAAGTTACATTTTGGTGCACTAAGTAATTTGCTCTCACATAGCTTATATGTGTTAATGACTTTCATTTCATAAGCTTAAGCAACACATTTAAGCTGAAGTAAGTTTCGGCCATAGCACTAAATCACATTTTAAAAGTGTCATAAAATCACTAAAACACTCTAAAATACACCTAAAAGTCTACCTAATTCATATATTAACTTAATAGATTTAATAGGGTACCTTAGACCACATCTTCACCATCTAAAACGGGTATTGAGGAGGGCAACAAAAGGTGATAGGCCGCGGATGGTCTCACAGCACGAAGGAGTGTCCTTTCCGTAAAAACTCAATGCTTTGGGTTGACTGTGACAGCTAGGGTTGGCCTCGTTGCCATACTATCTTGAGCATCCAACAACCATTTGGCAATAGGAGAAGGAGGCTTTGGTGAAAATCTTAATAATCTTAAGAAACCTTTAATAATGCAACCTTGGGCTAAAAACATCTAAATACTTTGTGGGTTTAATAACTAAGAGTGGGTAATCTTCATCATCCTTATAACACTTGTGCTTAAAAATTCTAAATCCTCTTTGTTGATGTGTTGATGATAATGATGTGTTGATGTTAATGATGTGATGATGCTTTGATCTCCTTATATCTTGCACACAAATACTTAAAAGTGGTTAGCTTGCTTTTTGTACCCTAGCATTCTTTACTTGTAAATCTTGTATTTAATATTTGATTCAATTATTCTTTTGTATATCTTGTAATCATATTTGTAACGAATCATCCTTTAACTTTAGNCCCCCCTTGGCTTCCCTAGGAGTGAGCCTAGACGGAAGAGGTTCCGGTCAAAGTGACAGCGTGGGCTGTGAACCTAGGCATTGTGCCTCCAAGGACACACTAAGTGAGCCGCACTTAACTCACGTTTGCAAGTGTGTATTAGGACAACAACAGGCCCTTGAAGGTCCCCGATGTTATCATATTGACCCTTGACGTCATCAGTTAGGGTTTGGTGCTAGTTGGCATGTGTGGCAACTTCTGAGGCCTTTTGAGGCCTAATGTTTTAGTTTCGAGCCCTAGCGTTCCAAAATGGGGCCTAACGTCACCCTAAGAGGGGCATGACGCCATCCCTAAAGACAAATTAGGGTTTTAATTGTTGATTTTATGTAAAAATTGGATTTTTGATGTACACTGACCATGTCGACCTTTTGTGACCTGTTATCCCCCACTTTTAGGGATAACTAAGGAGATTATGTCTCGAGGTCCACAGGTCCTAGACATGGAGTACCGAGAGCCAGATCGACTTGAGAATGGCCCTGGAGGGCCTATCTTTTCTTCCTTTCGGTTCTTCCACTTTGTCAGCAGCAACAACATCCATCACCTCGGCTTGGTCCTGTAGCAGAGATGGATCTTGCTCCATGAAGTAATGAGTCCGGGTATTATGGTATGTGTCACTCTGATCCTCAAAACCTTTGAATATGTGCATTTGATTCTTTTTGTTTTTAACAGGTGCTTGGATCTTATACTTATCCACTTGACCATGTATGGGGGGATGACCTAGTAAGCCTGTGCCCATAGGTTTTGAGTTGCCATTGGGGGGATTCATGAAAAGTCATCGTCCGCTCCCGTCATACTTACCACTTTCCATCTTTCTTCTACTCATCCATCCCATTACACTGGTCTGGGCATTGGGTTGGCTAATTATTTAAGGGTTGCACCTTGCCTTGTGGGAAGAAGGTTGCATGGGCCAGAAGGTAAAAGGCGCTGGCAAAAGATAAAAGACTAAAAATAAAACCTTGAGATACTTTGCCCAAGGATCCTCAAGAAAGAAGTAAAAAGCTTCTCAGCAAGAAACAAGAGGGACCCATAAAAAATAATAAAACAAGACCTAGTCAGAGGATAGGGGGTCTCATCACGAGCCAACCTATTAGGTCCATGGGCATCTAGCGGTATGACACTACCAGCAGCTAGTTACCACACTAGGGTAGTGGCTCTTGGTGGCATAGCCAAGAGAAAGGGGGTCTCATCACGGGCCAACCTTCTTATTTCCGTGAAAATGTTTGTGGGTAACATTGCCACCAATGGTCACCATGCCAGGGCAGTGTCCCCTGATTAACTCTTGAAAGAAAAAGCAATAAAGAATAAAGAATAAAAGGCATTAATGGGCTTGAAAACATTTGCATCCAGGACAGGTGCAACTTGCCTTCTACAAAGGCACCCACAGGTAAGCCTTGCATTTCCCTGCTATCACTGCACCCCTTGTCAGGACATCCCTTATCCACCTCATCCATTAACATGACTTGGATTTGATTTATTCCGGAAACATCCCATTTCTAGAGGACACTAGCCCAATAGGACGCCCTGTCACTTCCTCCAAACTTGCCTTGCAGATTTGTATAATGTCTTTGAGCACTTGACTGGGTGAAAAGAGTTTTATGCACATGTTTGATAAAATTGATGATTGGATGTGAATTACATTGCTATGAGCCTTGTGACTTGTGAGCCCGTGGAGGGCGTATATGTTGATGTGCAGGATCATACCCGACGGACAGGTACCATATTGGATAGGTACACATGGGGAGATGATTAGTTTGGACCTCCATGGGGCTGAAGAGCCCACCAGATGGATGCTGAGACCCCAGCAGGGGGCATAGACAGGACAGAGGGGTTTGCAC
This sequence comes from Picea sitchensis, assembly GCA_010110895.2. NCBI lineage: Eukaryota > Viridiplantae > Streptophyta > Pinopsida > Pinales > Pinaceae > Picea > Picea sitchensis. The sequence continues at coordinate 57,908 of SNQJ01S0119403.1, forward strand.
TGGAGAAGAGGAGGACGTTCCACAAAGGCACCCTGGCAGAGCCTTACCCAAGGGGGTTGCGCCCTCTCCACTGGGACGTTGGCCTTGGAAGGCCCATGACGTCACCTGGGATGCCTATGGCATCATCCAACATTATGGACGTTTTGGGAGGCAGTTGTGGCACGTGTGGCAGCTTGGAGAAGCCCAAGGAGGGCTAACGTTTTGCTCTAGGAGGCCAATGCTGCCCTAGAAAGGGCATGACGTCTTTACTTTTTCTTGATTAGGTTTTAATTTATGACATTTAATGAAAAACAATATTAGTTGGTATTTTGGCCTTGTCGGCCTTTTGGTGACCTAAATTTTATTAAGGTCACTTGGTATTGTATAAGTAGAGAGCTGAAACTCTCATTTTGATCATCATCTTTCACTCACTCTTGGTGAGGTCTGAAATTTGCGCCCTCCTTTAGGGTTTTAGGCTGAAAATTTGATGCACACTTGTTGAAGGAGGCTTTTTCTTGGCTATTTTGGCCTTTTCTTGGTGGAAGGTTTACAACTAGGGTTTGGCTATATAAATGCTTGGTGGATGTAAGTGAATTTCTGCAATCTTTCTTTATTGAATGGTTATGGTATTTTTTACTTTCATTTTGTTATTATAATTTGCTGGATTAAACCCTAAGGGACAAGCACATGTTGGTGACCTTGTTTCATGTCCCTACTAAGTTATGCTAGAAGCCATTTGTTTTGCTGAAGATTGATGTTAGAGCTTGGCCATAACAACACTCTAGCTCTTACTCTTTAAGCTAGCCGTTTTTATCTTGTCATTGAGCTAAAGAAGGAGGAAAACGCACTAAGGCCTAGGGTTTCTACACCTTAGTGAGCTGTTTTCCCCTAGGGTTTGATTGATGAGGCCTTGCCTTAGCAACACTTCATCATTAAACCCTCTTGTTTTTGGCCCTATCACTATCATTTCAGCCCTTCAACTTTTGCAGCCTTTTTTGACTCCATTTACCCTAATAGCGCACTGATCTAAGACCCTCTATGTTTGAGTACTTTGATCACAACTTCCAAATACTCTTGAACAACCTTTAACTCCTCCTAACCCTAGCTTAGACTAACATCTACTAACCCTATTGCTGCCGTCATCTATTTGTGTTATAAACATATCCATGCAACATTTATTGTGTTTGTAAAGCAGTTGAATGATTGGTTAAAGCGTTGCTTCGAGTATTGATATTGTTACATTGATTGCCATTGATCATTGTGAAGCTTCTTTAGCATTTATTGTGAAGTGATATATTGTAATCATTGCTATTGTACATCGTTGATTTACTTCATCGACATTGTTTATCAATTGCTTTATATCAGAAAGTCCTTGATTATATGAAGTACTAACCAAGCAAGTGATCTTGCACATGCATAGTTTTCCTTGTTGCTTTGTCTCGGGCAGGTACATTCTTGGTGATCATTTGTATTTCCGGTTATCTTTATCTTTATTGGCTGATTAGCCAGACTTTCTGATCGATGGTGACTTGTGAGGAGGGAAAACTACTACTTAGCCATAACCCTTTGCCTTCTCAAAACCCCAGGTCACCGGGGACATCTCCCTTGGGCCTACCACCCTAAACAGAAAGAGCTACCCTATTGAGTTGACAGTGGTAGGATAGTCTCAGTTACGCCAGTTTGCCTCTTTTCCATTAGTCCTTTACTCCAACCACAAATTGTGTGATAACATGACCTAAAAGACAATTAAAGGGCATTGTCATTGTATAAATAAGAGATAAAACTCTTGTATTTATCATCATTCATTCATCACTCAAGTAGAGGTCTGAAATTCGGCCTCCCTTAAGTGTTATTCGCTGAAACTAGTGGTGCACACTTCTTGAAGGAGGCAATTTTTGGTGCATTTTGGCTATTTTCTTGTGGAGGATCTTCAACTAGGGTGATTTGCTAGATTATTCTTGGTGAAGTAAGTGGAAATTCTGCATTTCTTTATTGTGAATGAATGCTATGGTTATTTTTTACTTGTTTCATGTCTAAGATTATGAAATTGCTAGCTTGAAACCCTAGGGAAATGACATATGTTGTTATCTTTTTCCCTATAATCTTCCATATGTTAAAATCTATTGAATGACACCTAATTTGAAGTAGATACTAGAGCCCTACCATTGTAGCACTCTAGTAACCCTACTTCGATTGCCCTATTGCATAATTTATTACATTTTGTTCAATGAAAGAGAAAATTGCTAGGGCCTAACCCTTGTTACTTTCTAGCAATTTTCTCTTGGAAATGGATTTTTGAGGCCTTGTGAGACTAACACCTCTCTTATCCTCTCCATCCCTTAACATATTATTATCATTGCTATATTTCCTTTAAGATTTGCTGCAGCCATTAGTGACTCCATTTACCCTAGAAAGGCAGTAGCCTACCTCTTACAAGTGGTGATTGAGCAAACAAACACTTATACTCTTATCCTTGAACTCTTTAGTAACATTTTCTAACCCTAAATTAGACTAATTCCTAAGCTAACTTGCTGCTGTAGCAAAACATTGCTACAGCCATATAAACATACATTAAATTGGCACATTTACCCACATAACTCACACTAGAACCAATCAAAATTCAATTGTGATAATTGCTAGTGAATCTACTAGGTAAGTGCGAGTTTTGTGTGTAGTTTTCTTGCACTTTTGACCATTTAAATTTGCTTCTGTTGCAAAAGATAGCTACAGCCATCTAACTGCAGCGCAAAAGTGACATAAAGCTAGCTAAACATTGCCAACTTTGCTTGTGACAATTTACTATCAATTTGCCTAGTCAAAATCACCTTTTATCGTCTTTTTCAAGCGATTTTAAGGCTTGAATCTTGTGGCTATTATAAGATATTAATTGCTGTTATAAATTGATGCATTGCTGCAAATTCATAATTAGCTAGCTTATTTTATGAAGCTTTATTGTGTTATGAAGTACTAGCAATCATTTGGTACTTGGAAAGTGCCCTGTTTGCCTTGTTGTCTTGTTCTGGGCAGGTAGACATTCATCCATAAGGCATAAAAGAAACCTTTGATTTGAGTGATCTGTGAGAGGGAAAGGATTTCCTTGTGACTATTTGCCTTAGCCTTTTCAAACCCCCCATGTCATCGGGGACGTCTCCCCTGGGGTAGTCTTGACGTACTCCTAAATAGAATGGGATCTCCTATTAAGGTGACAGTGATAGGTTATTCCCAGTTACGCCAATTTTGTACCCATTTGCCTTGGGATTTTGGGCAAGTACAAATTGTGCGATAACAGTTACTTCTATTTTTCAATATTTGTCCCTTAACAAAAAAGTGCACTTTGTAATTGGTGTTTCAGTTCCTTGTGCATCTTTGGTGAGTTTCTTAGGAATACCTTGATTCTCATAAACATTTTGATTTTTATGAATTTCTAGTTAGCTTTACATTCATTTTTTATCAAGAAACCACTGATGAGTGAATACATAATTTCTATGTTGCATTGGTTTTTGGGATGAGGGAACGACAGGGACGGGGGGACGGATCCCCGAGATGACTAGAGCGCACCCCCAAATTTTTCAGGGGACGGCGGTGTTGACCGCCTCTCCAACTAGGGGGTCAAATCCATGTGCCATGAAGAGATGCATCATCAGATGCTCATTTGTCGAAGACTATTTAGTTCTACAGGGCATTTTTGGCCCCAACACTTCTTTTTGTAACTGGAATTTCCGCACCCCTGCGTGGGTCAATAATGTAATAGGTCTGCATGGGTTATATTTAGGTCAGTCACCTTGGGATGGGTTCATTGGGAGAGTTCCTTTCACCGAGGGTTTTTTATCCTCAGGTTATCAATTGGGCTTTTCAGCCTTATTGATTTCCCTTGAGTTTTTCCCTCACACTTGCAATAATTCCTCCAAAGTGGTGAAGGGCATTCTAATGGGATTATCCTCTGGTAGCTATTGTTTAGGGATGATGTAAATGACCATGCAAGACATCTTAGAAAGTTTCATGGAATTCCGTCGTGTCTAGATTAATTTTTTTTAATTAAATTTTCCTAAGTTTGGAGGTTTAATTATTCAATGAATTAATTATTTTTGAGCAAAAATTGTAAAAACTAGGTCCTTGGACTTTTGATAGGGGTATTTGTGCTCAAAAGAAATGGAATGAAACCCATACACCCTTGGACTAAGTTTTAGCTCAGTCGGACAACTTTTGCTATGGGTTTGGCCACCTGGAGTGTCAGTCAGTCAAAAACAACAATTTAAATTGCTAAGTCTTGACATAGCAAAAATGTAAAAATTGTAATAATGAGTTTAAGGATGATGTAAAGGTGGATAAATATGGAGAGAGGTTTCCTAAGCTATTCCTACCCAACCCAACCTTTTCCAACCTATTTCTAACCCCTCACCCACCTCACTCACTCAACCCTCACGCCCTCCTAGGGAAGTTACACCCCCCTTGTGAGTGAAACGTTGTAACTTGGGGTTTCCTTGGGTGGTGGACCCTTCTCTTGGTTGTGTTAATGTTTATGCCATTATTATAGTTCTTTGCATTTCAATAGATAATAGCATCATAAGAACAAGATCATTGAGAAATACACATTCACAAGAGACACAACATTTATCCTGGGAAACCCTCTAGGGGAAGAAAACCCAACAAAACTTCCTTATCATAAATAGCTTAAACAATGTTCAAGAGATAACTCAAAGCCCCCCTTGTGAGTGAAATGTTATATTTTGGGTTTTCCTTGGGTGGTGGACCCTTCTCTTGGTTGTAGGTTAATGTTTATGCCATTATTATAGTTCTTTGCATCGATAATAGCATCATAAGAACAAGATCATCGGAGAAATACACATTCACAAGAGACACAACATTTATCCCTGGAACCCTAGTTAGAAAACCCAGCACAAACTTCCCTATCATAAATAGTTGCCAAATGTTCAAGAGATAACTCAAACCAATACGAGTCCCTCCTAAGATATTCGGCCACTCTCCTCCCTCTCAATTGCAAAGCTAATTCAAGAGAAAATGAGTGCGAGTTGTGTGTTTGAAGCGAGGTGCTAGCCTCTATTTATACAAGTCGCACATGTGAAAGCGGTCAAGCAACCGTAGGTCAATTCTTACTTTGGGTGGGTAAACCCACCTTTAATTAATTCTGGTTATTCCATTATAAATGTTAGGGCCGACTTCTTATTATGCACTTTGTAATTGTCCAATAACCAACTGGCAGTGGGATCGGTCCCGCGTTTAATTATTGGAGACATTAACTGGCCAATGGGATTAATCCAATAACAACACATTAATAATGACATGATTAACCGCACAATTTATATCCACAATAATAAGAATACTCTTTTCAGCTACATTATTTCAACACCCCCCCCCCCTTAACAAGAAGGGTTATTCTTTATCAAAGACGCTTAGAGGTCTGGATCATCAGTGGCATATGGAGGACAAGATCGTCAATATCATCTCTCGGTTTCATTGGTTATCATATTTATGAGTCATTGGAAGTTTTCTTCATCGTATTGAACATCATCAGCGGCCTCGAAAGAATGCTATGATTATCTGCATCAAATATGTATCAAGAAAAAATGATACCTCATCACAAAACTAGCCTGGCACATCACAGTACTACACAAACTCAATGTCAGCGCCGTTAAGTCAGAAGCTTAGTATCGGCCACATCTCACTATCAGCTTCCATCAACCGACGAAGCAAGTAATATCATCATCTCATTTTACATCTAACAACTAGGTCAAAAAAAAGGAACATCACATCTTGCTTAACGTCTAACAACAAGCTCAGAAGAAAGGAATCATCTTTATTTAATTCTAACAGCGAGGTCAGAAGAAACGAACACATCAACATCTCGCTTTACCGCTAACAACTAGGTCAAAAGCAAAACTCATCTTGCTTCTTTGTCTACCAACCAGGGTCGGCAAGGAAATCAACGACGCCATGCTTCTAATGCCTAACAATCCAGGGTCAAGCATGACTCAACTTTAGTTCTTTTACGCCCAACAAATGGTAATCGGCAAGGATCATTAATTTGTCATGCGTTTCACGCCTAACAACTATACCAGCTAATCATCTCGGTTTTAATGGCCTCTAACAAATGGTGGTCGCAAGCAAGTGGGATCATTACCTACACATGCTTCTTTACCGCCTAACAACCAGGTCGTAAGTACGACTCATCTTGTTTACCAATGCTCAGGTCGGGCTAAAGGAATACATTCACTCCCTTTCGTGGAGTGGTCCTTTCGGACAATACCAAGCTTATCTCGAAGTGTTCAAACTTTACACGTAGATAGAGGTTTAGTCAATTACGCCGCTGAACCCTGCTTCCATCCGCAGCAAACGAGCTTCAAGGAACGTCTTTGTACCATGTCATGGATGTTCTATAGCGATCTCTATGTGCTTCAATCTGCTAGGAACATGTGATCACATTTAACACCGCACTTTGATTGTCGCTACATAGAACTCGCTGCTCTTAATCTCCGATCAAATAGTTCCATTAAACTTTCGAAGCCATATAGCTTCGGCAGCTCAGCGCAATTACGCGTTAATGTACCATGCTTCCGGCCATGTCAGATAAATACCGGAGTTCGGTGCTCCTACTGCCACCAGACTCCATACCTGATCCCAAAATGTAAACAACATCCGGTTGCGTTTTTCCGTCGCCAACGCTTCCAATCAACAACATCGCAAGTATATCCACTAATGTGAAGTCATGATCTCCATCATAACTCGTAATCACAATCCACCTGTATCTTTGTACTCTGATCACATGCTCTTTGGTGTCTACCTGTGGGTGAACATCGCCTGGGCTCCGCCTTAAACCGACTCATGGTCACCGAAAAATCGTATGAACCGGTCCTGTTCGCCGCACATCAACATCCAATAATCATTCTGGCATGCAGTGGCATCTACGCCCCGACTTAAGTATCACCAGCCTTCGCCTTCCATGGGAGTATTCATGGATCTCTGTGGAATGTAACATGTCAATCTCTTTAAGATTTCGACCGTACTTCCCCTGGTTAAGGGCAGCGACTCTTCTACACCTCAAGACCTAAGAAGTAAATGCATTAGGCCAAGGTCTTCATTCAAATTCAGCGGCAAGTCTCATCGTTACATTCAATCCATTACGTGAGCTTCTCCGCTAAGTAACAGTCTTCCACATATAGTAATAGTATTATCGGTTCATTATCCCCGCTGATCTTGAAGTAGAGATTTGAATCTCGCTTTTACTCTTGGTAAAGCCTAAGCTCGCTTAAGAAACTATCTATACTTAATTACACCAGCTCCGAGCTTCTTGCTTCAACTGTGATAAGGTTTTCCTTCAATCGACATTTACATGAGACTCTCGCCTTCTTCAACCCTCAAATCCTTAGTTGCTCTCTATATACACTTCCCTTCTTCGAGCAACACTATCTTCGTGAGTCGCCTTCATCCATCCGCGTACCTAATTTCATCTTGGTAGTAAGAGTTATAATGAGCCTTTGGATCGAAGTGTGGTCCGCCATAGAAGTTGACATTTCATAGTCGAGTACCTCCTTCCTCGTAAAAGCCACGAAATACAAATCTGCTTTTATATTTCTGTCACTTCCATCAACAACATGTTTTATTTTAGAGAGCCATTTTGATGATGGGCCCACATCCTTATTTTTGTCCGGGAACTATTTCATACATCATTCTTTATTATGATTGGTATTCCTCCTCACATGGCATCTCCTTCCTTCTTTTCCCTTCCTCGATGGCTTCTTCTGTAAAAACATTGCTGCTCTTCATCAAGCAAATTGTACACTGCAAAGCCGTGGTAATCCCAGAGAAGGGCTTTGTCTTTTCAATTGTCCCAAGTCTTCCAACACCACCAGCTCCTCTCCCATCTTGAATAAGCACCCCTGCCTCAAGCATGCTTTTAGCAGAAGCACATTGAGGAGGTTCTCAACTTCTCAAGTATCTATGATCTTCTGAGTCTCCTCACTGGAAGTTACCACTTCCCTTTGTGCTGTGTTCTCAGAAATTGGAACTTCCCACATCGGATTTCTGTCGTCCCTGGATTTTAGGGTTCCTCTTTCACATTTCTCTCAAGCTTCTGGCATCTTCTCGATTTCTTTAAGTGTAACTTCTTCATCAAAGGTCACGCCCTTGTTGATCTCAATATGGCAGTGTGTGACTGTGTATGTGATTCTCATGCCCTGGATACTCCCACAGTTTCCCATGCAAATATTTCTTTCCTGAGGGGGTTCAGCCTTTTGTTTCTTTTCTTTTCGGGTATATGGAAACAATCGGATGACCCAAATATTTTGAGATGGCTTACCCCGGGCTTCTTTCCGGTGAACATTTTTTATGGGGTCTTGAACCCAAGTACCCTATGGGATAACTGTTTCACATTATAAACAAAACCCCATTGTTTCTTTTGCCCATAAGCACATAGTAAAATATGTCTCGGGATCATGAATCATGAACTTTAACTTCCGCATAATTGTCTCCGTTTCCTTCCTTTCTGCCTACAACTGGCTGAGGATTATGCTGTTGAGATTTGGGATACCTTTGAGTATCCCCATGTACATGAGTCTCTAAGCACAGTTGGGAGACCCATAATTCCCATACTTTACTTGAGATACCTAATTTCACTAATTTAGGTTTCAAAGTCAAAAAGTGAACATGTCACTTAAGTCAGAAGTGACAATTTAACCACAACAAGGAATTAATAGACATGAAACAACCAAGGAAAGTGGCTCTTTAGTGAGATTATTGAAAGGATCTCACCCATTTATCAGACTCTATTGTGATCTAATCTAGGCCATTGATCTCAGGGTTGGTACGAGGAGGCTAAAGGAGGGTATAGTGCATTTGGAGACTCATTCCTTCACTTGAGACTTGTGGGAGGAAGAGAAGGAGGCGACATCTTGAGGAGTAGAGAAGGCTACCTCATGAGGTTTTGAGCTAAACCCCTTTGATAGTCAAGAAAAACTCTTGGAGCTTGGAGCTTCCATGGATGAGCTCCCATCCATGGAGGCCTTAGCTCTCTTGTCAGAGCATTTTGAGAAGGGGCTTTCATCTTGGAGAGGGGAGGGCTTAATTTGGATTCTCCGATGCCTCACCTCCAGAGAGGAGGACTTGTTAGATTCAGATGAGGTATGATGCATGTGGTGGCTAGAGGGAGGGCGCATGCTCTCATGGTGAGAGATATCCATCTTCAATCTCAGTTTATTTCACTTTATCTGTAATAGAGGAGGGCTTATTGCTGAGATTAACTGGCACACCGGTAGCAAACCGCTGGAAAGATCGAGCTCCCACAAGGAGAGGCATGAGAGGAGACCCCAGTGGAGGGATTTCCCTTCATTGGGCAACAGATGAGTTTGGACACAGAGGGCACCAAAGGAAGTTGAGGGCCAGCTTTGGGCACTCTCTTTCCTGGTTCCTTTGGTTGCAAGGTCAGGAGGGAAGCTCTCACTGCTAAGTGTATGGGCTGTGTTCCATGAATTGTATTTCCATTACCAGCTGTATCTCTGCTTTAACTGCCAATTATATAATATATATCCCAACCTCCTGGTTTTAATCCTGTGGTCATGTTGGTTCAAAAAATAATTCGGCCAAATTTTGTGCATGTTTAGAAGTGTTGATCAACATTTTAAAGTTCAAGATCTAGAGGTAGTGTTATGTGTTTTAAGTTGTATTTCATGTGCTAACATTGGGGTATGGAAACACTTGCAAGGGCACCTAAAAGAGAACTTAAACCTATAAAACATTGAGCGTAGTGAATGAATTTGCTTGTCCTAAAACAGCAAAAGAAGACGGCCATACATTTGAAACTTAGAGTCATACTAAGGTCAAGGATTTACCCCTTTAGATGGCGTACTCTATAGGACCTCGCTGTAATTTCAACATTATAGAGTAGTTAGTTCCTCTTGATCCCTACATCTCTGCAAGTAGAAGTTTAATAACCCTTTCGAGGTATATTCTCCTCCATTGAGTTCCATTCGAAAGCATCTTAATCTTTCTTTTCAAGATTCTCTATCATGTTTAATTCCTTGAATTTGTTGAATAGTTCATCTTTAGATTTAAGAAATATATCCGTGTTCCTACGAATAATCATCAATGAATGATATAGTATACATACCCGCTGTAATGTAAGGATGATGGCATTGGGCCACACATGTCGAATGGATGAGTTCCAATGCTCCTTCCTCGCTTTGTCAGCCCTCTTGGGAAAAGGGTTCTTGGGATGTTCTTCCTCATGCATTAACTATCGTGTGAGGACATGCCTCTTGATCAACCTTTGAGTTCCGTAAACCTCGTGGACAACTCTTGTGATATGTAAGGTAGCCTTGTGCTGGATGTGGGCCAAATCCTCTATGCAAAAGTTCACTTGAGTTTTTGATGGCATGAGTCATAGCAGTTTTAAGGACCCTTCAACTTATATATAAACCATTTTCTTCACTTTCACCGATGACAATTGCTTCATTTAAGGTTTATCCCTTAGCCCACATAAGAACTTCTCCATCTATGAAGGCAACTCTATAGCCTTTCTTGTTTAAAGATGATATGGAGAGTAAGTTCTTCTTTAGGCCCGGTACATAGAGTACGTCCTTCATTGTTATTGAGTTTTTTTAATCTAGCTTGTAGTTTGATTCTCCTAATCCCTTGATGGGATATTGATAATCATCTCCAAGAGTTACTTTCTAAGAAAACTTATTTTCTGAAATACAAGAGAGAGTATTTTTCTTACCCGTCATATGCTTTGATGCACCGCTATCAATGAGCCATGTGTCTTCTCCAGGTGATACAGATCTTGAGAGAGATGAGATTAAGACATGGTCCTTAATCATCTTCATAGGTGGTTCTTCATCTTCGGCAATGTGAGCATGTTGCCTTTTGTGCTTCCTCTTGTACTCGTCTCTTCTAACTGGACAATTATTCGCCTTGTGTCCCATCTTATCACAATGATAGCATTGTATAGATGAGAGATCTCGTCCTTTGCGTTGTCCTTTCTTCTAAAAATTTCTTGAATGAGATTCTTGGTTGTTGAACTTGTTTGATGGTTTTGGTTCTCTATGAGATTCCCTTTTGAAGTAGGGTTTCTTCCTTCCTCCTTTTGTATGAGTAGCTAGGGCTTGATCATCGTCCCTTGCTAGTAGTGCTTCACGGTTTG
>SNQJ01S0119406.1:0-13081 GCA_010110895.2 Picea sitchensis
TGTCCACACACACATATATATCCTATATTGATATCAAGTCTAAAAGGAGGGATGATATTTTGATTTGATCCTTAAGCATTATTGAATTTAAACATGCGCTATAAAAAATTTCCAATGTACATCCAAAAATGAGACTGTAAGATTGGTTAAAAAAGAAACCAACAAACCATCACAAGAGTCTCTGAAAATATCATGGTCCCAAATTATACATCCTTATGAGAATTGTTAGAATAAAAACATAAACTTATAGAGGGAATCCATCATGATCATTTTATAATAGTAGCAAAAATAATGGGTAAGTTGTATTAGTTCTAGAGGGAAATATCCTTCCAGGTTGTGTTTTGTCATCTCCAACATGCCTTCTTGAACTTGTACAACCTGCTTCAAGAGTCCATCTTCTAAATCATTATGCTCCTTGTAGATGTGAGTAAAGGAAATATTTCTAAAAAAAAATTTGAGAAGAAAAATATAATCCAAAACAAGTTACAAGAATATATTATGTAAAAACAAAAGAATTATTGATCTAGTCAATGCAAAGTTTGGAGTCCCCCAAATATTGCATGTTGTGTATTCCTTTTTCTTGGGCTATTCTTAAAAGGGTTGGAAGTGTTGTAATTTATTCCCAAATTATTAGAGACGGGCCCAAGAGTGTAACACTCCCCCTAAATATGAAGACCCAATCATCTTAATTTCCATCATTGTGTGTTTAAACTAACATATTCAAAGATTGTTGTTTTGATTGAGGCTTTTAGTTTTTAAGAGTTGTTATTTCATTATGAAGAAACTAAGGTTTCTCAATATTTATGCTACAGTTATGAGTATTTTTTCTCAAGTTATGAATGTTGGTCCAAAGAGTTATTTTAACTAACACCCCAAATGGATCCAAATCAACATGTCCATATCAGGAACCTTATCATTCTCTTATTGTGTCATCAAAACCTTCATTTACTATGTTTCTTTGTGCCCAAATACTCATCATTATGAATTTTTAAGTGAACCATAGTTATGAACTCACGGCTATGTCATGTGAGGAGACCCCTACTTGTAGACTAATATCTTCATTTATGGGTAATTACTTTCATGTGTAAGTCTATACATTTTTATATGCAAAGATAAGGTAAATGATGTGAATTATTGGGTTGTAATACTATTTTTGTCATGTGAATGTCATGGATGACATCTTTGTAAGATTGCTTCTACTATGGTGTTCATGGTTTCAATATGGTTGGGTATTTCACTAACTTAGCTCATGAGATTCTGTCTATGTGTGTCTCCAGTTATCTGCTCACTAGTAACCCTGATCAACACTTTGCTTCACCTTTTGGACTCTCATTTACTATTTAATCATAGATATTTCTAGTTCATGCATATGTGCTAATGATATGCCCTATGAGCAGTGTAAAACTTGGCTTACTTCTCATCTTAGTTTATTTACTTGCCATAAAAAAAAACATAGGAAGTTTATTCTAAATTTACAATGTAGAAGCTCTTTGTTCCATATCTCATGGAAAGCAAATGTAACTATTTGTTCATTTTCTTAGGCATCATTACATTTGACTTAGACATACTACTGAAATTCGAGTTAAGATCGACAAAGGCATATAATACCTCTATTTTCATTGGAAAAACATATTTAGGTGCATTCTAACTAATGCCTAGTACATGAGTCATTTATTGACATTAACTCAACCCTTATCAAGGCCATACGATTGCCATATAATAATAATTTCATTTTTACAAAATTCACTTGATAAAACTAAAGATCCTCAAAGATACGATGACCAAAATGATTTTTCACAAGCAAGCTCTAGCAGTAAAAATAAATAAAAAAAGAATCATAAGGAAACCTATCACCAACATTTCCTCCTTCAAAGAGCTTCCCATATTTTGATCATAAAGAAGGATCTTATATTTCAGTTCTGGGACTTTTGAGATTGGTGTTATGATAAGGTGGTTCTTTCAGATTCATCGCATCAGTTTTTTATTCGACGTTTCGGACCAAACAAATGTGGTCCATCATCAGGAAGAGTTTTAAGATGTGAGGGAAATCTGAAAAGTCATCAGGTGTATAAATATGAAAAGTTTTTTAGTAAAGAGCCGACTTTATTAAAAATATATATAAGACCTAAAAATATATTACTAATCAATTATTGCTAATTAATTTCTATAATCTGTCCTTGTGGTTAGTGTTGGGATCCAATTTTGACTGATCTTCCAGCCATCATCTCTGTTTAGATTGTTAGGTTGTTTTTTGATTTCGATGGCTTCCCTAAATTTTCTATTGTGATAGTGATCTACCTTGGCAAGAATTTTGGCCTCTTCAATATCTTATAGTATTTCCATTGGAGTAGTTGCTTATACTGGAAATGAAGCAAAATTGGGCATGAGGAGAGGTTTCACAATGACAATATTTTTACACATAAGAATGCATCAACATAGTGTGGATGATGGAAATGTCTACTAGAAGATCTTTCTTTGGATTAGTCCACTCGGGGTTCAATTGTTTTCTAACAAGGATTGTGAAGAGTTCCTATAGTATATTTCCAACAGATGAGCGAAGATTCTATAACAGATTTCCAACGTATATGGCATCTTTATTGAGGGATATTTTGTCTAAGATTTTATCATTGCCATGTGAAAAGGGGTGCCCTATAGTTGATGATTATGTGTTTGTAAATCACATTAGAAACCCACTTCAAATTTGGGTATTGGAAACAATTAGAGCATTAGTATTTATTACTTTTGCATGCTTGGGATCGAGTGCCTAATATCTGGAGGAACACAACAGCATGAGGAACAATACCAAGCATGGAGAAAAAAAGAAGACTACACACTCATGTGGAGGATATCAAGGACAAAGATTTGGAATCGTTAGAACATGCCCTTAATTTGTTATATATGTGATGCCAAAGGATACAATTCCACTCATTGTCTGCAAAATGATAGGAATGATAAGTTGATAACAATAATCTAATTGCATGAAGTAAAGAACCATTAACAACAAATCGAAGCTCATTTACAAACTTAATGTTGTAGAAAACACTGGTATAAGAGAACAAGGCATCCCAAAAAATGGATTGGTGGAGAAAAACCATACTTAGGACCTAATGTAAATGGAAAGACAAAGTATGTGAAGTCAATATAGATAGCAGGTCTTTTAGATTGACTTGAGCCATGGAAGTTGAGACATGATCCAATGTACTAAACATAGTCATCATGTCTTCAAACTTGGATATCTGAAAGCTAAGACTCATGCATGAGATATGTTGATGGAAAAATGTTGGTCATTTTCCTTTCAAGGGTCCTTGTTGGTGAGAGGAACCATAAAACCTTGCTAGGTTGTGAATTTAATTACTGGGATAGTTTCTTCCCAGTCCTAAATGAGAGACTTGAAAGGTTAAGCTCTGTTTGATTTCCTGTCGAAGTGTTCCTCATTGTTTTTGACATAGGTTGTCTTCTCATGTTTTATTGGTATGGCGTTGTCATTGAATTTGAGTTGAGGTATATCTTCAATTTGGATTGAAGGATGGTCTTTGATCAAGTTCCCTCCTAGTATTTTATTGAAGTTTACTTTTCTGACCGGGAGATCTCCTTTATGTATTGCTTTAGTGACTGGTTTAAGATGCTCTTGGCATTCCTTAATGGGTTTTGATTCTCAACTGGGGTCTGAGGATCTTCAGGCTCCAACATCTGGTTTGTTATCTGAGGTTGAAGGTATTTCCCTCGAGAATTTCCTCCAGTGAGGCCCATCTTTCTCTCTTCATTAGGAGTTTCCTCTTCTTAATGGTCAAGGTTTCAAATAAAATGAAATTTTGTGGATAACACTGTTCTGGCTTGCTATCTTTTGGCCTTCCTCCATATTTGGTATTTTAAAAACCCTTCTTATCTATGATAGATTTTTCTAGGAAGTTGAGGAAGTAGCCATGTTCATGACATAATATTCACTTAAAAGGAATGTCGACATAACCCAAGATGTGGATGTCCACATAAAACCATACGCAGTTGAGTGGAAGAACCTTCTCTATATCCATGTTGACAAACTTTTGCATGAAGTTGAAATGAGTTTTTTAAATCTTTGGTGTGCTCTGAGATGTTGACAACAGAGACAAATATGTTGCCAAATTCCTCTCTCATTAACACCAAAGACACATGGCTCAACTTATATGTTAAGTTTCTTGAAAATCGTTGCTTATTCCAAGTGGAACATCAAGAAAATGTAATTACAGTTCACGATGTTGTGCATGACATGGAAATATACATTGGAGAAATTGAGGAGGGATGTTTGTTTAGACCAATCCAAATACATCAACAATTCCCTGACACAGGGATTGACTGCAAAAGATTATTGGTTTGGGAAATAATATTAAGTCTCTCCTCACAAAGGAATTAAGATGTAAAAAATTGGTGACCCTATTCCTAGGAAATCAGAATTTAAAGAGATTCCAGAAGCATTTCTACACAGACTCACTTCTCTTAAGGTATTGGATCTAGGTGGCACATAATTAAATTCATTGCAAGTATCATTATGGGAACTGAAACAACTCAAATTTCTTAATTTGAGTTGCACTGAAATTGAAAATCTCCATGAAGGTACAGGTAATCTCTCTTCTCTTTAGCTTTTTAACGTTAGTCATTGCATCAAGCTAAAATAGTTTTCCTCTCAAATAGAAAATCTCGAAAGTCTGAAACATTTCGATTTTAGCAATTGTAATAACCTAAAGGTGGTTCAGAAAGATATTACAAGGCTTTTGAATGGTAAAATTGTGCAATAAAGAATTCAATTAAACTTTCAGTAAAATCTCCAATGCTTGTTCTTTCTTGTTCTTTCTGTCATTTAACCTTGAGCTTATCATTTGATCTTAAGAAAAATTGTACTAAATAACAAATGTTTTTGGAAGATGAATCTGTTTTTTTTTTCTTTTGGAATTAGTAAATTATGACTATAGCTTATAAAGATCCTTCCTAGTAAAAACTTTTGTAATGGAGAAGGTTCTGAAAATAAATATAAATTATGGATTATGTTATAAAAAACTTTTTTTTAATAAAAAGTTTTGTATTGGAGAAGGTTCTGGAAATAAATATTCTTTTGGCAACAAATTTAGTCGTTGAATGATTTATTGACATACACAAGTTCTTGCACATGTTTATGGAGTTAAAAAAGGTTCTTACACATTTTTATGGACTTTATAAATAAGTGTTAATAAGTAAATGAAATTATTAATAAAGTTAAAATATTATTATATCTTTCCAAAAAGGTAGGACACAAGTAATAAAGTCATTAGAGGAGTTTGTGTCATAGAAAGCCTCACTAAAATTTCTTTTCTCATGATTCCTTTGGCTGAACTAAGGATCATAAATATTGGTCTAATTATCATCGTCCTTTTTGGCTTCCTAATTTTTTTAGGAGATCGAACAAAGTGCTATTTATATGTGATGATGTGGTTGTGTAGATATCTTGGACACCTTTTTAGGGTATTGATTTACATGGGAAGGTGGAGATTTATGAAGGTTTTATCACTTTTAGGGATTACTCAACACTTTAAAGCTTTTTGTGAATAGTTTTGATGGAAATGTATGTGTATGGTTCTTTGGAATGAATATTATTGATCTCTAATGTGGGAGGAAGCAAGACTTGACTATGTTTATAAGGGATGACTATAGCTCATAAATTTTCTTTATGTTTTAAACTAAATTTTATGAAGAAGCATTTGAACAAGACTATGATTTTGTATTTCTATGATGTTTTATTTTAATATGTTGAACTATAACTTTTAAATATTTATTAATGTTGTTTTTTTCCATATTCCACAACAAAATAGGGATAATATTTCATGAATATTTGGGACATTGCCTACGAGTCTAATTACATTCTACAGTATGGCCCATTGACCCATCACCTTGAAGGATCTTATCTTTCAATTGATTTAGGGAATGACTTTGGGATTGATTGACTCAATATAGACAAATCTTATGGTTTTCACTATAATGGAAACTTGACGCCTTAGTTAGAGATAGGAATTAATAATAAATACAAGTCATATTGGGATAAGTATTTAATATAAAAGAATCAATTCATGTTTGAATGTAATGTTAATGGATTGTCTATTATGATATATCCATGTTGATCATATCTTAAAGTGATGGATATTTGTGAATGAATTGTAGTGTGTGATGCTTTGGGATGGATCTAACTGGTTTTGGAAAAGCTTGAGTATTGCCAAAAACAATTTCTCTCATGATAATAGATGTTAGTTTTGCATAATGGATAGTTATTAGATCACCACAATGGTTTTAGCTTGGAGTCTTCATTGCTTGAGGGATTAAGTTCTAGGGTGTTTTTGGATGCATTTATGTTGTATTTTCTTACTATACGCCCTAAGTTATTTTCTAGGGTTCATGTAAGCATTTGGTGATTTTCCTTTTTAGGTGTATATTTTCTCAGAGAATTTGGTTTCATAAAAAAATTTAATAAATATAAATACATACATAGATTCTATACTTGGTAGGAATTTTACAAATTTTATAGTATTTCTCATGCAAGTTTCACTTTTGGTTTCTAGATCGATTTGAAATTTCAATTGGGGAATATTCAATGAGATGGAAAACATGGATCACAGGAAGAAAAGATCAAGACAAACATATGTTCCTTTGGTTCCTTTAGTGATCAGAGTGAGACAAATGCATTTTCACTAGAAATTGGCAGTGAAAATGTCGAAAGTTTTTCCTTGGAAGAGAAAACAATCCATTCACATAAAATATTTTATAATTCAATGAAAGATTCGCCAGGATTTTACAAGATTTTACAAGATTTTATAATTCAATGAAAGATTCGCCAAGATTTTACAAGATTATATAATTGACTAAAAGATTCGCTAAAAAATTATATATACATATTATATTATTGATAAAATAGCCTTCAATTTTTCTTATGTATCATGGGGATTCACCCATTTATTATACATATAAATTTAGGGGGGGTTCTTAAAATCACCCATGTCTAGGGATAAAATCCTAAAGTGATAGCCCTTTAGGGATTTAGGATGCTAACCCTACCAAGGATATTTCACCAATTTTAAATAGTAATAACCTTGTCAGAGGAGGAAGCACTTATGCTCCTCTCTTAGGGTTTTACGAAGCAAGGCATCTATAATAAAGAAACAATATTCACCGTGTAACATAACAACATAAATATATATTGTTGAAAATCAACT
Organism: Picea sitchensis; assembly: GCA_010110895.2. NCBI lineage: Eukaryota > Viridiplantae > Streptophyta > Pinopsida > Pinales > Pinaceae > Picea > Picea sitchensis. Next base: position 7,212 of record SNQJ01S0119406.1, read on the forward strand.
TGCTCTAGCCAAGAAACCAAGAGACAAACCCTAATTGCATAAACTTTTCTTCAAAATCATCCACTAAATGATCCTCCAAGCATGGCGCATTAGTAGAAGAGAGAGATATTCCAAGATAGGATGCAAATTTCAGATTTGATCTCACAAATGGTGAGGAATGGATGATGAAAAATGAAAATGAGATGGTCCTCTATTTATATGAGGCCATCTAATCCAATTTGTCCACTTAAACATGTCAATAACAAATTAGAAGAGGGTCGACCTCCATTTGCATTTACAATTTTCAAAAATGAAAATTACATAAATTAAAACCCTAAAAGGGTGATGTCCTGCCCTAGCAGGGTGACTCAGGGCTAGAGAATGTGACATCCATCTTCGATGAGTGAAACGTTGGGCCTCCAAAGGCCATGTCTCATGATTTTGTGTGCAAACGTCCCATGTCATGAGCCTCCACCTATCAAACCACCTTTGGAATCCATCATCCATCAAACCCTAGCCTCCAAGATGACGTCAAGGGCTAACGTGTGAGGTCCAGGCCTCCAAAGGCTACGTCCAAGTGGAAGAGGGGTGGAATCTCATCCTCTAATGATGTTAAGGTGCCTCCAAACGAAACATCCTCCACTCTTAAAGTGCAATGCTCGTCATTAATGGTCTCCCACGTGTGGGGCACGACATCCATCATGTGGGCTCTCAAGCCCCTATGAAGGTCCAAGTGGCACAGTTCCTTCGTGAATAGCTTTCACCGGGTAAGGTCCTACAAAGACAAACAAGTACACCCTCCAAGGGTCCACAAGTCATATGAATCATTCCAAGTAAGCCACATTTAATACAAGAACCACCCAAACAAGTGCATTAAATTCCCCCTTTTCAAATTAAACAAACACTCAAAGACCTTATAAAATTTTCCAAATTTACGTATGGGAGGGGTGTCATGGTGCCCTATTGGGTAGGCCAATCCCCAAGTCAAGGAAGGACTCTTGGGCATGGGGTTCTTGACATATCAAGGGTTCATATTGTGTCATTTATGGGTGCCTTTGTAAAGGGTGTGCTACATCCTTGAGTTACCTTTTTTTTGCAATGCAACCTTTTTCAAAGCCCTTTATTTGCCTTCTTATTAAGTTCGAACAATGAGTGTTATCTGCAATGGAAATAAAAGAGCACCACAATTCCACTTGAAGTTAGAGTACATTGGGTGCTATGGGCACTGGAAATAAAAGAACACCGCAATGCACTCCCCCTTCAAGCAAGACACTTTATTTTTATTTAATTTCATTTAAAAGTCCTTTATTCCTTTAGAGAAGTGTTTCATGACTCTCAGGACTTTAGGGAGAGAATTTATGTATGATGTCAGCTACATCACCTATGGGCCTTTAACCCCTTCTTCCCATGAAATAAGGTACAAACCCTTCTTGGGGTCAATAAACCTGAAAACCCAAAAGATGAGGAAGCAAAGGGGGAAAAGTGTGGAAAGTGGTAAGTATGAGTGGGAATGGTATGACGACCCTTCAAGGAAACTCCCCAGTAGAAACCCTTTTACCAAGGGTGACCAACTTACTAGGATACCATGACAACCACCAAGGTGAAATACGCAAAAGATATAATTTCCAAGCAAATGTTCCATAATCTAGAAATGATTCTTCGCAACATGTTCAAATGCTTCAAATATTAAAGTGACACTTGCCATGAGACTGGACTTGTTACCTCATAAAGCAAGACTTGTTGTCTTTTGGGGCCAAACCGATGTAGTGGACATTGTTCTGTTGTCGGCAATGAGTGGTGATGTGTTATGAAAAGGAGGGGCTATATCTACTTAATGTGGGCTTTGTTGGTCAAGTATGACTCTCGACACTCCATGTCTTCTACTAGTGGGGCTCGAGATATCATCTCCTTAGTTACCCCTAGGCATGGGGGGTAACAAGCTTGATCCCTCGAGCAAGGGCAGATCAAAATTAATGATGTTCTTTCTGTTCATCTTCTTCCTTAATATGGAACGATCATTTATTAAAAAAATGGGGAATTTCTTGAATCCAAGGATCAACTCCAAGACATGTTTATTCATTAAAAAAAGGGGGTCTTTTCGAAATCAAGGATTAATGCCAGAGGCAATTTTTGGGTGCCCCACCTAATGATTTCGAAGAAAACATCACCACTCGACCTCATGACGCAACAACATCGTCCCATATCACCAACATGTACCATCTGGTACATGAATATTCACTCACCTGCGCATATTAAAATCCCCTCCAGTGTGATGATGGTTATTCAATGTAGGATTTACAGTCTCTCCTTCCCACATCAACTCCCACACAGAGACATCATGTGGACATTTATCCATATACACGAATTGGTTCGACTCACCATGGGTTTTAGTCCTTGTTCTTTTGTTGAGAATTATGAATTCTCTTCACACGTTTGTGTTTCATCTATCATTCACTGGGTGGAAGAAATTGCAAATTGTAAGGTCGTCGGTATGTCTGGGAATGCAACGCGGTGTCGTGGTCCTGATCAATGTCGTTGCTTAGCCTGCACAGTTCAAGAATTGAAGGCAGACTTTGAAGCTCATAAATGTGAGTTGGAATTACATAAAACAAATATTGGTCAACTTGAGACCAAGCTAGAGGAACAGACCCAGAAACATGACAAGGAGACTTGTATTATTCTCAAGGTTGTGAACAAACAAAACAAGGAATTCGGTCCATTCACCAAGAAAACCAGGAAATCCGACAACAATGGATGTAGAATTAGGCAAACATGCAGTCCCTTCCTTCTCATGGATCCAAGGCTCAGGAAGTGGATCAACAACTTCAAGTCGGAAACAAAGCAACCAATAGAGACTGATCATGATTGGATCGAAGACACCACCCTCAAATAAAAGTAATCAAGTTTTTCTGATATGTAAACTCATGTTTTTGTTACACTCGTATGTAAGAATATATACCTGGCAAAGAGACACTCTATCATATGCTTTTGTGGCAGTTTCTATATGGCCATAAAAGGAAATCTATGTTGATAGACAACTGGATTTTCTTTTTGAATTCCTTGTATCTCTTTGTTGATTCAATGTTTGCTGCAACACTCTTTTTGAATATAAATTAGTCATTCTTGTTAAAAAAAAATGTTTTAAAGAAAACAAAAAGTTGGCAAAACTCAAGGTTATTAGTTTAGTTTTCATTGATACAATCTCAAAATTTCAACGTGCAATTATATCATTACATCATTATGTGTAAATAAAATTTGGCCATTTAAAATACTTATTGATGATTTGTAGGGGGTAGGCTTTCACCCATGGTAGATGCCTTTGGGTCTTGGGTCGTTAATATATTTTCTTATGTTTAAGAAAGACGAGCTCTTAAGCAATAAAAAGCAGTTTTAGGTCATACTCCATAACCAAAAAACAATTCTAACCAATTACCAATATCCAATAGATACCCATCATCCCATCTCATCATCGTTAAGGTTATGAAGAAAGACCACATGATATCGAAAAATACCTAACCTTTAACCCCATCCATAAAACTTAAATACTATGATCAAGTAACAATTTAATTTCATACCCAAAAAAAAAAAATCATTTAACTTGCATAAACAAAAATAAAATATTTATAACATATTAATGCACTATATATATCTTTTAAAAAAAAACCCATGCAAAATGTGAACTTTGAATGAAGCAAATAAGTCAATGATCCAACGAAGAAGGGTCCAAAAGCACCCTAGAATCTATATACAAATCATTTTCTAAAAAGGTACCCGATGATGAAGAATCTATTGAATCGTTTTGCAAAGTTGTTCGATCTCCTCTTGTTACTCCAAGTAAAGAATCATTTCCTTCGTGTAATGAAAGCCTCACTTTCTTCTTTACATGGTTTTTAAATAAAATTGTGTCCCATCTTTTATCCTTGTTTAAAGGTGTTTCTATTATATTTCTATAACTGATGTTCGATAGTTTTCTAATATATAGACACACTTAACCTATCAAAATTTGATTAAATATGACTTGAATTTTGTTTTTTTATGTTGTGAATTATATATATTTTTATTATTTTAATGATTGTAAAAGTAATTATATATGTGTTAATTAGTTCTAGTTCGAGTAGTTAAGAAAAAGAAAAGCTATATTTTTTTTTATCTAAATTCAATTTCTGCAAATGATATGTTGAGATTTTAATGAGTATATTGATGTAATGACCTCAAATCCCATGTTAACAAAATCTCAATATCATTTTCAAAATGAAAAGTGCTTCACAGTTTCCGAACATCGTAAATAAATTAATATGTAATTTTCTTCTTATTTAAAATATTTAAGTAAAGAAGGATTTAGGTTTAACCATTTCAATATTGTATATATATTTATTTTTATTATTATGGTGGACTTTTATTTTTTCATTTTTATATTAAGGACTTCATTTTTTTTTTCATTTTGATTTATTAGATCTCATCCACTTCTAACACCTCATTTTTCTAGGTACAATAAAATCGATTTTTGGAGTGAGTTCTCATTTTTTTTTCCCAAAGATAAAATCATAGTTTCTACTTAGAAATTGAACAAAAATAACACTCTTCATGTGCACAATATAGTGACAAATTTAATATTACATATAATTGTACATGTAATTTTTATCCCTTAGAAAAATAGTCCTCGATCTAACCTTTTTTCCCTTTAGTCTTTTTAACCTCATGCCACCCCATTGGAGAAACTTCCATGGTGACTAATGATAGTTCGGAGATCTCAGATGTTCGAGATTCGAATGTTGTGCCAACTCCTTATCAAAATCAGAGTTATCAAATTCACGAAGTCTCTTCATTCCCCTTGATGGGGCTTCATTAGCAACTAGCACCATCAAGGTGTTTTGGTCGTCTCCTTTATCCATCATAGAGGGCACGAATTCCTCAACTTGTACTTCTAGGAAATCAATGGTATCCTTGTATGAAACTGTAATTTGTTGGTTTTTTGCATCTACTTCCTCTTTATTATTTGATCGTTGTTGCTCAAATGTTTTCCATCCTTTTGGTTTTGGTATATGTCCTTTTTACCTCTTAGGATAAGCCGAGGACATGAATCCTACAAACGACATGTTTGTTAACAAATCTGGCACCATAAGTTTGTATTTTTGTAATCCAATTCCTAAGTTGATCTAGACCGTGTCTTTTCAAGTATCGATTTATTTGGTAATCCCTTACTAATGTTGATATCCACACATATATGTGCATATGTAAAAAGGCCAAGCTTATTTCGATCTACATTTGTTTTAAATAACTGCCTAAGGTTTGGGGGGTAGGTGAGGGGGAGAGGGGGGTGGGTGTTGATTGAAACCCCGAAGGACAAATTGTATTGACCTATGCTTGGGGCTTGGGGATAATATCTAGCAACTAAGAGGAAGATTTAACTCTCTTTCAATGGTAAAAATTATTGGATCAATGTAGATCAATAAACTAATTGTTATTGGAGATTCCTCGGTGGTCATATATTAAATGCGAGATTATCCCTCCATGTAGATGTTGAGCTTTGTAATGTTCCTGACTTGGCTAGTCTAGGAAACGCTGCTAATGTGTGTGTAGGATCAAAGGTTTACAACATATAAATGATCATACAAATAATAAATGCGACAAAGGACTGCAAGTTTGTATTATGATATCTCTGTGGATTACAAAAATGGCTGAATGCGGCTGAATACTGACAATACTCGGCTAGATCAACATACAAAGGATCTTAGCCAGAATATAAATAAGCAACTGCGACTGAATAACAACACTCGGCTAGATCAAAAGACAAAAGGATCTTAGTCGGAATACAAATAAGCAACTGTGACTGAATAACAACACTCGGCTAGATCAAAAGACAAAAGGATCTTAGCCGGAATACAAATAAG
>SNQJ01S0119406.1:13091-28701 GCA_010110895.2 Picea sitchensis
TCCGAATATAACACCTGTGACTGGAGTGACCTCTAGTAACCCTGTTTACCCCTCTTTGGCCCTGGCTATAGTCTAACGGGGTGGTTTAGACCATTAAGCCTCCTCTTCTGGAGCTCCTATTTGGAAAGGGACATTACAGGCTTGGGGATAATCTCTAGCAACTAAGAGGAAGCTTTAACTCTCTTTCAATGGTAAAAATTATTGGATCAATGTAGATCAATAAACTAATTGTTATTGGAGATTCCTCGGTGGTCATATATTAAATGCGAGATTATCCCTCCATGTAGATGTTGAGCTTTGCAAAGATGACTTCAAGAATTCAAGGCATAGTTACGTGTTTTGACTCGATTGAGTTTTATCACATTCTTTGGTCTCTCCACAAGCTAACTCACTACGAACAAAGGAACAAATTTGAACCAAGGTTGGCTAAGTAAAAATAGGGGGGACCCCTTCATAGATTATCTCCCATGAATAAGAGTCATTTTAACCTTATGAATGGCACGTGCCTCAAAATAATAGACAAGTGGTAAGCCTCCTTAATTCACATGATGTAGAGTATTAATTCCCCCGTCCTCCACATACACCTCTTCATGTCTGGTCAAGGAGCATTATTATGAGTGTTGGGATGACTTATTAAGGTGGGATAATCTTTGTTTGGTTGGTGAGTAGGGTCATGTTTGTGGTGTTTCTCAGGCTCTCCAAGACTGGTGTTGCAGTCTTGATGAGCTTCATGAAGCTCCTATTTGGTGGCTCTTAGTAATTGTCATCATTGAAGGTGTTATTCCTGTATCCCACTTGGATTGTAGTTTGGTTCTTTTCTATCCTATTTCGATTTGTGGTTTTATTGAGAACTTGATTTCTAGGATTATTAGTGCAATTGTGGCTTTAGGCTCTATCAATGCCAAACATACGGTGTTTCCCTCTATTGGCTCTTGCAATGTCTCTATGGCATGGAATTCTTCCTCCTTTAGTATGGATGAACATCAACACTTGTGTAGATGCACTCCATGTGAAATTGTTGGTTTTCGCAAGGTTATGAGGAGGGTTGTGTGCCATGATGAGGATATCTAGATAACAATGTTACATGATAGCAATAGAGTGTCCTCTCAGTTGGAGTCTCAATTGGTCAAAAATGAAAAATTAGAAGCCAAGGTGGTCATACACGACAAACAAATTGAGAGGCTTACATAAGCTTATAACATGCAATCTCATTTGATCTCAAGACTTCTCAGGGGCTCACATTCCATGATTTCTCCCCCAAAGGATTCAATTGGTTCTTTTAGAGAAGAGGTTAAATAAGAGGATATAGTCCAATAATGTTAGGGGGATATGGAATACAAAGAATTAGATTTAGAATAGAAAGCAAATGTCAAGCAAGAATCCCATAGTGGGCACAATTTTTATTAAATAGATCGGGTTCTTATGTATTGTCAATCAGTGCTTTTGCTTGGTCAGTAGATTAAAATATATAATTGTAAGTTTTTTTGTTTTGCGACAAAAAATGTAAGAACTATGCTAATTGTAGGTAGGTCTTTTATAATTTTTGGCAGTCTTGAAACTTTCAGACCAAACTCTCTTATTGTGAATTGTATTAACTTGTTGAACAATATGGCTACAACTTTCTTTTAATGCAATTACTAGTGGTTTCAGTAAAAAAAAAAAAATGCACCCAAGGTATTCCCAATGTCTTCAAATATTTTTAAGTCCCAAAAGTGTATCACAGATGGGAGGTGTACCCAAACATGCATTTTAGTGATAGACATAGTAGATGGGTTAAATTGTGGGAACCATGGGGTAACAAAAAGACTCTCTCTACCCTAAAACCAAGGACCCTCCTCTAAAATTTGTTGTTAATCAACAAGATTATGAAATTAGATAATAAAAAGAAGTTTGGAAACATGATATACCTCAAAAGATTTATCTAGTTTAAATAGAGCCATTGGAACAAATCTGATGCAGGAGGCCATAAACCATTAAATTGACATATTATTGCCTTGGATTCGTAGTATGAAAGGAGGTCAAAAACTACTGCCTTGGATTCGTAGTATGAAAGAAGGTTAGAAACTATCTCCTTTGTCACCTCCAATACTGGAACTTTCCCCGATTTCTTCATAATATATACATGGTGTTGACGAGTTAGCGCAGTTGCAAAGAGTTTGTTATTGGCTATATCCTTAGAAGAGTGCCCCTAGATGAGGAGGGTACAATTGTACCTCCTACTCATCCACCAAGATGAAGAACCAATGATAACATTGAATCCTTACCAATGTTGTAATCTAAAAGCATACGATGATTGTCCCATTGCTTACCCACATATAGAAGTTGTTGTTGAGCCACTAGGATCCTCCCTTCTTTTTGTAGTTGGAGCTAAACGAAAATTACTACTTCTAGCAATTAAACCTTCAATGTGATGATCTTGCTTTCTTATGACCTCATTAAGATTTAAATATCTCCACATGATCACCATCACCTAGATTTTGTTATTAGTAGCAAACATTACATTAAACATTTGGTAGGTAGGCATTTCTTCAAAGGTGTTGGCTAAACCTTCTACCTTTTGTTTTTTTTTGGCTGGAATTCGACGATGTAAATCTGGACTAAATCACTATTTTTTGTTGTTTAAATTGCATTTCTAAATGCATAAATGGATTCAACGTGCTGAAAAACCCTTAGGACACTTCGATTATACAAACTTAACCACTCAAATATGTAGATCCAACTATTCCTCACCAAGTTTTGAGCAAAATCAAATGGAAAAAATCACCGAAAAAAACAAAAAAATAGAACATTTAAACTACGCTTTTCTTCAAATACTTATTCTGCAAACATATCATCAAACATTTGGTAAATATCCTAAACCTACTTTTTGCCAAGAGCCACAACTAATACACTTGAACCTACTTCGAGAGCCACCATTACTCCAATGTATCGATAAGATGCTTGTGCTAAAGCCAAGGGTCAAGTCCTAAACACAATGCATATGCAATTCCAAAACTAGGATATGAATGTACAACTAACAAACATAATCTATGTCACGAAACAAAGCCAAATGCAATCCTTTTTTATTAATAAATTTGGTTGTAATTTTGTTTTAAATTAATTTGTGGGGGAATGGATAAAGGCAGACGCATTTCCTTATTTTAAAAAAATGTCGGGAGTTTACTTTTAATTAATTTGTAATGAGGCTAATCTCCATGAAATGACAAAGGGAGACGGTGGTGAGGGAGGGAGTTAGGTCATCTTGTTGAGAGACCCGGTAAATATGGCAAGTGTAATTCATTACATATATAAAGAATTATATCTTTTTCTATGTAACTATGGATTGATTAGGAAGGATCAATTTCTTATTTTTTATTTAAATATCAATTAATCTTTTAATATTTTTTATTTTTTTTAATAGAAAATTTTATTATTTATTAATATAAATTTGTTTTTTATTTAAACATCAATTAATATTTTAATATTATTTAAAAATTTTAATAGAATTTTTTATTATTTATTAATATAAATTTATGAAGAGAAATTTGAACATTATTTTTATAATTAATATGGTTGTAGTTTCCTCGGATCAAGTGGTAGGGAAGGGAAGGGAAGGGATGCCTCTGCCGCGTGGTAGGCAACGACTTGCTAGGTGTCTCACATTGAGCAACATCCATGATGAGAGATGGAGAGTACAGAAACCTCAACACAAAATGTGGGAGGGTGATGGGTTATCAAAGGAGATAGAGGTTCAATGTGATCTCAAGCAAATCCAAACCAAACAATTATTTTGGGGGTACTTGGTACATCAAGGCTTCGCTTGGGAACATACATTCAACATAATTAATGATGCAGGAAATAATGAATGGTGGTGGCACTAATTGTCTTAGCAACACGGAAATGAATTGGAGGTTTGTGAATGGAAGGGTCCTTGGCTATAAAAAAAATATCAATCACAACAACGAGCCTAATGGTAAGGCATCCTCACCTGTCAAGTTGGTAATAGTCTCCGCTTATAAGTTGTTTTGGGGTTGGGTCCAGGGTTGCATGCTGCTCATTCTAGTGGCATAACTCCTTTGGTTTGCTTCTATTTTTTGGGCTAGGCTTGAGGGTGATGCTCTTTGCTGGGTATTTGAGGGAGACGTTGTCTCACATCTCCTCAAAAGCGATATTTTGGCAAGTGAGGCTTAACTTTTTACTAGTCTTATTTCCAATACCCTCATTTACTTTGCTAGAACCTCAACCAAACAATTTCGTCACCTTTGGGTGCTTTGGTGGTGGATTCTTGGTCTAGCCTGCAAATTCAAAGGAAAGAATTTCCTAGGCATGTATAGAACCCACTTCGTGGTTCTACAACTCTAGATGGGGGACGATGCAATGAGGGACACATAGAGACTCAACAGGTCGAAGATAGTAGACGAGGAAGGAAAAGAAAAGGGAAAGAGACAGAGTACAATGTTAGCATGGATGAGACCTACTTCAAAGGCACCGGGGTGGAGAAGGTCACTCTTGAGGCCCAACAACACTATCATGATACAATACCCCAACACATTCAACAAAAGATGAAAGGATTGCTTGGCACAATCAAGCATAAAAGAGCACAAACTTACAAGCAACAAATTTAGGAGGAAATGAAAAACTAGGTCTAGGATACAGGTTCCTCAAGATCGAGGGACACTAAAGTGTTTAAAGCGATTGCATTTTATTGGATGACAAAGACATTGGTGGCCAACACTCTGAAAAATCTGCAACAACTAGAGCGAGAAACCTGTGATAGAGTGCACACACTAGAGGCCAAATTCACAATATTGCGTCAAGTGGTTTTTGGGCTAAGTTTCAAAATCACGAGCTAGAATGCAGGAAACAACAAAGATTGGTCGAAGTCACATAGATTTCGAGTTCGACTAGTACAAGTGCCAACCCAATTATCAACGAAAATTAACCCAAGGAAAAAAGCCCGACTAAAGATAAAGGGATCATGACCCCTAAGGATCCAAGCTCCTCCAAACCCATTCTTCTCTAATCTATTCTATGAATATCTCACAAGTTCTTGTTGTTTTGATGCTTTGTATTTTGGTCATCATACATGATACACTTGCGACAATGACCATTACTTATATAATGTTGTACACATTTTATATCTTTAATTTATCTATTAATAAGTGCAGCAGGCTACGATATACTGCCTCCGAAGATAATAAAAGAAATTTTACTCAAATCTATGTAAACTTACCGAGTTTCCTTTGCCTTTGAGGTTTCTCATTCCCCTCAGAGGGTGTGCCGGTGCTTTAGCTCATTCCTATAATTAAAATATGTCATTTCAAAAAAACCTAAATTTATTTTGGAGCCAAGCGTTTCTATCATATGTCTCCATACGCAGCTGGTTTTTTGAATAGTGGAGGTTTTGCGTTCGTAGAGATTGTCCTAACAAGTTTAACCGTATGCCAAATCATGTCTGCAAAAAAAATGAATGGGAGTCTGCCCCACCAATGCCAGTGCTTGAACAAGCCTGCCACCAGATACATTGGGTTTCTAACCCCATAGCTATCAATTAACTTACCGAAAGAATTAAAAATGGTTTCATAACTACACAATTGGAAAAATAAGTAAAAAAAGAAAAAGAAAAAGAGAGTCTTATTTCATACATCAATGGTAACTTACCAAAATAATTAAAACTGGTTTCATAACTACATATTTGGAAAAATAAGAAAAGAAAATAATAAAAAGAGTCTTATTATACTTGCCGATAGGCATGGTATATAGTGTTGAGTTAGGCTTGACTTTCTATTAGTTCATGGTTGACCATAAAATATACATCCCTTTATCCAAAGTTTTAAAAAATAATTATTTATTTTAAATTTTAAATCTCATTTATGTAATCTCTTATTGGCCAAAAACTTTGAAGTCTTATTGCTGCCTTCACTTCGAAGTCTTATTGCTGCCTTCACTTCCCCAATGTAATTATAATAAATATTTCTTGTTTATATATATATATATTGTCAAAAGTTGGGGGCCCATCTTGTTAAATAAATAACCCTTTCTTTTTTGGCATGGATATGCATTTTTTTTTGTTGTTCTCATTCAATGGGTACCTTTTTCCTAGGCACATTTAAATAAAATAAAATAAAATTTTGTAGGTAGGATTCAAATGGATGACAATTGTATTTTTTCTTTCACAATTATTTGAGTGTTAAAGTTAAAATAAAATAATATAATATTTTGTACAATTCAAAGTTGATGGCATTTGTATTTTTTTTTCACAATTTTTTTAAGGGTTAAACTTAAATATAAGTTTTATTTTTATATTACAAATTTTGAGTGTTAACCTTAAATATAAGTTTGAGCATTTTACAATGTATAATCTAAATGTTTTATGAAATTGGGTTTTTTTAAGATCATTCAAAATAATGTGAAGGGATATTGGTTATTATACATGCCGCTTGCGATGGTATATAGTATTGGATATGCTATTGATCGTCTATTAGTTGGGGTTTGACCAAAATAGTTTTGAGCATTTTTAAAAGTATAACATTACAATTTGATTTTTTAAATTATTTTAAAACATTTTTCTAAATTGTGATTAGTTGTTCAAATGCATCTCTTATTGCCGTGGCTGCGTAAGGATCTTCAACGACTGCGGAAGGATCTTCAACTTCCTTTAATGAGATGACGTCTCGACACATGTGGTGGATTCAATACAACTATTGTTTTATTTTATTATACCTGCATTGTTTTCATGTATTCAGACTTTCGCATTGTTTTCATGTATTCAGACTTCGGCAGGTATTTGCTACCATGTAGCCTTGTTTCATAGGTCAATGGATTCATTTCATGTGACCTGGTTTATATAAAATTGATGGGTAAAGTGTCTCCATTCAATGTGTTTTGGGAGTTGTGAAAGGGGGTTAATTCAATATTAACATATGTATGGTTTTTATTTTATGTTTGTTATAAAATTATTTTAATAATAGAGTTGTACCTTATAAGAAAGTGACACTCATATATAGTCATGTCAAAATTAATTTCAAACCTCGAATGAAGTGAAGGTTGCAATAACACTATCAATTTATTGACCAATCAGAGGTCATAAAAATACTAATTTTGTTATATTGAAAAATAGATTTTTTTATTTGTTATGTTCAACATTAAAATTTATACACATTTTTTAAGTCAACATAAAATTAATATGAAAGTCAATGCTAACTCATTGCTATATACTACCTCCGTGCCTCTAGCAGTATAATAAGGATGTTTGTGACAAAAGACTATATAAACAAAGTTTTAAATAAGGCACATGTAAGAGATATTCTACCATATAAAACACAAAACAATCTACCATATGAATTACAAACAAAGGCATGAGTTGTGGCTCTTTTTGAGGCATACATGAAGATGACCCTAGTTGTAAAGCACAAAACAATCTACCATATGAAGCACAAACAAAGGCATGAGTTGTGGCTCTTTTGAGGCATACATGAAGATGACCCTAGTTGTAATTTTTTTTTGTACTATATTACTACATGAATAGACCCATTTAAAAAAATACAATTGTAATTTAAATATTATATAAATTTTCAATCTTCAAAATGACGAAATAATTAAAAACATAATTGTAATTAAACTAAACAAAATAGTAATAAATACTATTAATACTTTCGGTTGTTAGCTTTAAACCCTACTAAAATAAATGTTTAACCACCTCTTCCAAGAAAAGAACAGTACTTCTCTGAATCGATATCTTCGCAATATGCTACTCCTGTCTTTCAACTAACAAAACTGAGGAGGAATATAACACTTTTCTGTCCCAGCCAAGAAAAAGGGTTGCTTAGCCACACCTGTGGAAAATCGTTTAAATTTAATTTAAAAAACAAATATTCATGGGAGAAATAGCGTCAGCGATGAATCATCACGCAATTGACGTATTTAGACAAAGCCGACGTCAAATCGTAGGAAAATACGTGACAGAGATGGCTGCCATTCATTTTCCTATCGCGCTCTGCTTTCGGCTCTCACTGTGTTGCACTTCAATTCCATAACAGGTGAGCTTTGCTATTTTGTTTTTTCAATTAATAGGTTAATTTTTCATGGCGTTCAGATTGCCTTGACAGACGATAAATTATTGTAAAATTCCTTAAATTATTTTCCCACAGAACGAAAATATGTTTATGTAGGTTTGAAGTTTTAACTAGCTGGTAATCATATTTGGACTTATACCCTAAAGTTTCATATGGCCTCTGTTAATTTGATGCGAGTCATTTAGGAACTTAATCAATTGAGGTAGATTGTATATAATTCTCCGTTTCGAATAAAGTTCTGATATATACAGTGCCTTGTCGATCGAAGTTTCGTGTATGGCCCTGTCTGTGTTGATAAATTATAACATTATTTTAACAATAGTTGCTTTCTGTTTACAAAACCCAGTCTTAAATACTCTGTATAAACACAGATATGAACTTAATTATGATATAATTTAGAAAGAGATAAGGACACAATCAATGTGGAAAGGCAATTGAAGGACAATGGACTGTGAAGGATTGAGGTGTTCCGGAAGATTTGCGCACGGTTCAGCAGTTGTCTGGAATCGCAATAGGTTCGATGATTATGTCGGGACCGAGAAATTGTCAATTGATGAGTGATCTTTGTGGAATTTGATTGCTTGGTGCAGAAGAAAAGGGGAGTTTACAGCTCAACGAATGGAATGATGTTTGTTGCCTGCCTTGTTCTGTGACAATCCACCCCTTAGGTATGCTTTCACTGCCTAATTGTAGTTCTATTCAGAATAGAATTTGGTCCAACTGCATCTATCCTCGTTAGTTGAAGGGAGGGAGAAAATGAACTTGTTTCCTCGTGATTGCAAACGCAATCCCCAGTGGGGGATGCGTGCTTATTCAATGGAATGCAAGTGCCTTATAGAAGGCCCAGTTCGGTCTTTTGGTGTGGAGTTATATTGACAATTACAGATAAGGTTAACGATGTATCAATTAACTTGATTCTAAAATCCACTAATGATATGTGGAATTATTAGAGTGAAACGGGTTGTTGAATAGCATTAGCTAATGACTGAGGTGAAAACATGAAACATTGTAGCACAAAAGTTATAAGAGAATATTAATATAATGGTCATATGATTATTATTTTTTTTTTGAAAAACTGCTACCTTATTTTTTTCTTTTTTTTTCTCTTCTCTCTTTCCGTGAAATACATATCACGTGGAAACCTTCTGGGCACTTCCCCTCATTCTAACGATGGTACCCAAGGTAAACTGGATTCTGCAGAAGCTCAAGGCTCTGCCAACATAGGTCTCAAGGCTGTTACAACAACATACTCAATAAGAACTGCTGTTACAACAACATACTCAATAAGAGCTGCTGATACAACAACATACTCATTAAGAGCTCAACATCACTTGCGGAAATTGAACCTGTCTGGCAAGGATGACACTCCTCTCAACGCCTAGGCTAGACCCAATTGATGAAAAAATGTTACTTATACTAATAGAAAAAATGATATAACAAATGTACAAAAGGGAAAAACTACCTAAAGGCCAAAAGAAGGGCCTTCAGGTCATATTGTACCTCAATGGAACAGCCACGCACATCTCAATGGAACAGCCATGCACATCTCTAAGAAGGAGAGCACTTTTAACTCTAAAATGCATAGATATATCCTTATGCAGATGCTCTCTAAAATAAACAACCGAGAATACACTACAGTTAAATTCTGCTTCACTCTGCATTTTCTATACAATATACAGAGTAACCACTCATTATAATGCCAAACCCCTCTATAGTGGAAATGACCAATGGAACCATCAACACCTAAGAGGGCAGCTTTCCAATTAATCTTGCTGAAGAAAATGTGTCTCTAGGTGTTCCAAATAAAGCTCCAACACTAACGAAAATAATTACAATTCCAGAATAGATGAAGTGTCTCAAGCTGATCACAATGCGGATATGCATCATTAGTGAATCTCGACTGAGATAGGTATTCCTTTTAGGGCAAGGCCTGAAAGACTAGCTGCCACACAAAGCCTTTCACCCTGCAGGAGAGTTTGAATGGCCACACTGTACGGAGGTGATTCACCCATTGTGCTCCAACATTTGTTGTTCTCTTGAAGAGAGATGCGACTATTGAGGTACTGACATATCCATCTAGGTTTGTAGATCCATATGGGTTTATCATACTTCCACAACCAATCCTGCCAAATAGGCCCCAAAGTGAACATATTGAGTTTGTATACCTCAGCTGACGGAATCAACTGTTGAACCTTGAATAGTAGGATGGTTTGATGGAACTAATATGAATTCTCATAAGTGACTATGCTAAGTTTTCCACAATCTAGTGCTCTCAACTCAAAGATCTCTCGAATTGAAAACTCCTTTCCTGGATAGTCTTTTAGGGAGGTATCTATCCACATGAGCAAGAGTAGAATGTTGTTTCGTCCAAATCAAATGACAAGCCAGATCCAATCCTCTCCTAAGACCACACAAATGCCAAGAAAGTACAAGAGCAACTTCTTCCACTCTTCGTAGATACTTCATAACACAGGTGAGCCATCAATTCCAAAAGCCTGCAGAGTAGTAATGACATCACCGAGGGGAATGTAAGTTTAATAGAATGTGTAATCTCCCTAGAAAAAATGGTTCCTGATCTTATTTTGCTGTTTCCCATTATATATCTTGTGTCTGAGCAACTATTTCCAAGGTTTGTCACCAAAAAGACATCTAACAATCCATTTGGCCAATAGAACATCACCTTGGAGTTTGATATCAATAAGACCCAACCTGGCTCCTTCTTTAGAAAGAGTGCAAACTCTCTAGGTTACTAAAGTATACGAATAGTCACTTCCAAACTCGGACCACGAGAAGCCTCTGAGTATTTCTTCCAATTGACGAAAGCGAAAAGTTGAAGAAAACCAACAAGAGACATGATAGGTATGAAGAGCTTGGAGACTTTTCCAATGTCCCTGAGTTTGCCAGCTAGATGAAGGTCTCTAAACATCCATTTTTGTATTTTGTGTTGAAGTCCCTGTAAACTCCATTTTCACATGGACAAGGGAGAAAGGTTGACCCCTAAGTCTACTTTGAGGTAACACACGATGTCACCATCCCGCCGATCCATTTTCAGTGAGAATCAACCAAAAATTGGACTTGGAATCACTTACTACTGCCCCAACTGCAGTGCACAATATATCCAAACAATCCGATGCTCCATCAACTGAGTCCTATGAAAGCTCAATGGAAAGGAGAGAATCAATAGCAAAGTGATTAGTGATCACTTCACTCTCCTGGAATAGGTGTTGAATTTAATGCAACGGCAAGAGTCATTCTCCTGGAGGATGGCATAAGACTGTAGTTGTGGACTAGGGCCCCCAGTACACTCCTGGGGCTCTTGGTCTGGGACCAAGCAGTTAGGGCCATGGCAAAAGACCCTTGTGAGGGCCCCTAGTGGATAACTGGGGTTCTTGGTCTGGGACCAAGCAGAAAGACCCTTGTATGGGCCCCCAGTAGATGACTGGGGTTCTTGGTCTGGGACCAAGCAGAAAAACCCTTGTATGGGCCCCCAATGGATGACTGGGGTTCTTGGTCTGGGACCAAGCAGAAAGACCCTTGTATGGGCCCCCAGTAGATGACTGGGGTTCTTGGTCTGGGACCAAGCAGTAAAGACCTTAGATGTATTCTAGGGCCCCTGGATGTGTTACAAGGAATCCTTGCCCTAAGCTTGGATTGATCCTTGGATGTGTTCCTTGGTGGTTGACATAAGTCCCTAGAAGTGTCTAGGGCCCTTGGATGTGTTCCAGGGTACCCATGCCTAAAGCATGGGTTGATCCTTGGTCTTGTACCTTGGTGGGTAAGACCCTAGATGTGTTCTGGGGCAACCTGGTCTTTGATCAGGTAGATCTTGGTGTAATACCAAGATGTGTTGGTGTGTGATCCTGTTCCTCTCTCTCAGGATGGTCTACAAGACCTAGGAGAAATTATGAAGATGAGCATGACCACATTGTGGGATGTACCCCTTATGCAGTGATGATAAAGTTAATTGGTCACCTTGAGAATCATATGGACATGTGTTGCCACTAAGAAAACCTCTCTGCCTCCCCTAACCCCTTGATTGTTACTTCACCCTTTGGTTTATGAGTTTGGGTTTGTATTTTGGTTTTAGGGCTTAATAAGATTAAAAGAAAAATATTAATTAATATTTAAATATAACATATTAAATTAATATTTATATTAATTAATATGTTATTATATTAATTATATTTTTATAAGCCTAGCCCTAGCCTAAAACTATAAATAGANGGGCTTAATAAGATTAAAAGAAAAATATTAATTAATATTTAAATATAACATATTAAATTAATATTTATATTAATTAATATGTTATTATATTAATTATATTTTTATAAGCCTAGCCCTAGCCTAAAACTATAAATAGAAACCTCGCTCCTCACTTTTCCTCACACACTCACTCTCTCCTATGCTAAGTGGTGGATTGCTCTGAGTTATTCTTCCTATGTGTTGTGGCCTCCCTTTGACAGTTCAGTTCGGCCTCCTTTGACTGTTCAGTTTCAGCTTCCCTTATTCTTTGTGCTGGAAGGTGATCTAGGTGCTGCGTTGAGGGTGGTCTAGGGGCTGCGTTGAAGGTTTTTCCATTGTTGAGTTATATGTTGCTGCCAGGTCTCCCTTGCTACTCAGATCTGCTCATTCTAAGCAACCGACTACCTCTCTCTTTTCAGATCTGCTCCATTCTATGAAGCCGACCACCCTACCACAGTTTTGCCCTATTCCTAGCAACCGACCCTTATATTCCTATGTGTGACATAGCTGCTGGTCACCTCTGAAGGCTGCCGTCTGACTCAGTATATAGATCTGGAAACTCTGTGGGTCGCGACTGTCCTTACACTTCCAGTCACACATTTTTCAGTTGGCCGATCTATGTGTATGGCAAGGGTTTACTGATCATGATATCAGTTTGGGGTTCTTGTCTTTCCCTTAGGTTTTTTTTGATGTGGCATAACATTCTCTTATTCTCTATGTTTGAAATCTAACCCTTAGTGGTTGATCTATTAGACCAAGACTAGATCTGAGCATAACTCAGAGAGATACATCTCACTTGTGTGCCTAGCTCTTTCATTCATTGCACAAGAGGTAGTATTACAGAGGTGAGTTTCAGTTGCTATTATTCCAGTTTGAATAATTTTGTTTAAAGCTCAGATCTACTAGTTTGCTAGCTCATAAATGATTATTGCTTCAGATCTTTAATTATTGTACTCAGATCTATTAGCTTGCTTTGCTTAGAAATGATTATTGCTTTAGATCTTTGATTATTGAAACAATTGTTTAAGTTCAGATCTAATAGTCTGGACTCTGCATACTAGTCTGCATATTTTATCATTTAGATCTAACTGTAGTGTTTCAGATCTCTGTATTTCTTATTCATTTATGATCAGAGTTTTGATTTAGATCTACTGTGTTACTGCTGATCTAGTTAACAAAATTTTTTAAAAGTATGTTTTCTGTTCTTCTCCCTAATTCTAACATGGTATCAAAGGTTAGGGCGTGAAAATAGCTCAAGAATTGCAGACTTGAGTCTGCGTAGATCCTCTTCTTAGAGTTTGTTTTGCAGTTCAGAAGTAAGCAATGCCTTCCTTTGTGGATTTGAGAAAGGGAATAGGGTTTCCATATTGTTAAGCTACAAGGTGAGCAAATGTCTCTAGCTGTCTTAGTTTCGTTTTTATCTTTAATAAGGCCCAATAGTATGAATCCACTAGGTTTTTCAAACCCTTGGAAAATCTTAATAATGAAAATCATTCTCTTTGGATATCTTCGTCTCTTACTCCATGCTATAATATGTGTGTATATTATACACTCAGTTAGCAAGGCTTGGAACATGATTATTGTCAACCTTGACACTCTTTAGCAGTCTATTTTCATCCTAGACTTGAAACCTCTTGGGAAAAGTTAATTGT
This sequence comes from Picea sitchensis, assembly GCA_010110895.2. Classification (NCBI taxonomy): domain Eukaryota; kingdom Viridiplantae; phylum Streptophyta; class Pinopsida; order Pinales; family Pinaceae; genus Picea; species Picea sitchensis. Next base: position 27,040 of record SNQJ01S0119406.1, read on the forward strand.
TTAATGCTCATTTATGCCTTTGGAAAGGAACTTGAATTATTGTCATTTCCCTCAATTCTTTTAGAAAATGACTAGAACAGATTGAGCATAAAAGAAAGTTCAATCTCTCTAATATTATTCGAGCATTGTTAGTCAAGGTCCAAGGATGATCCCTGATAGCCATCTCCACGTGCTAAGCGTTGTTCCTTCAAAGAATTGTTGTAGAGACCTCGTCTAGCATGTATCCTAGCCAACAGAAAGATACTTTTTGGAAGCTGCTTCTGCACCTCTAAAACCTTTGTGTCACTAACAGACTTGGAAAGTTTTGAATGTTGTTAACTCTGCATTTAATTAGCAAGGGAGATCTGAATGATTGTGGCAAGCTCTACTTGAGCTGAGAAAATTGACTCTTTAGTTTGGCCTCTGCTTTATCAAAGTCCATTCACCACACCATGCTTCTCTCAGTTGGGGCTACTTCTATGACAAAGAAGATATCCATTACTCATTTTATTTGGACTGCTTGATGTGGAGAGGATAGTGAAAGACTATCTTGTTTATTGTCTTGTACACTTGTGAGATGCAAGTTTGGGTGCCAAAGAAAACCTGTTTGGATCTTTGGTGGAGTGACCATTGTTGGTTGGGTGAGTTTCCTTGTTAGGAGAATCTGGAGGTTAGGGTCCTTTATCTTTGGTGGATTCTTGGATTTCTGAAGGGGGACTGCTGGTAAATCCTCTAGTTTACCCTTATTTATAAATTGATTTTCAAGATTTTTTTCTTTTCTTTTGACTGAAATTTGAATGATAACTCTTACTTCCAGTAACCCCTTTCTCACTTCTGAGCTAGGTCGGGTTAGTTGAAGATCTGATACATGATGCTTGGGATTGTAACCATCAACTTGAAGATCACAAGAGATAGGTTTCAACTTTTAAAATGTTATTGTTACTAATGCTTGGCGAGTTCTTAGCTTTCATTTAATAAGCTTTTGGTAAATTACAATGGCATTAACAAAATCACTGGTAAAAGAATTTTAATGGGAAACTGTGTAACTTCAGTAAATGACAGCACCTTATGCACTTAATGGTCATCCATATGTTTTGTACTACAAAGACTACATGAGCTTTAAAGTTAACCACAATACATTGAGTGGTGGAAACTTGGCAAATGACTTTGGTATTTGGCTTTGAGAAAAACTGTGAGGGTTGACTTTTGTAAGAACATAATTTGGGACAATGCAGTCTTTGGCCTCATTCTTTAAGATGTATTGATAACTCGTTGCATATGGATGAATAATGTATTTGTTGAAATATTGTAACTGCAAAGTGTATTCTAATTATTATTGTGGAATTATTCATTAGATCAATCCCCTATTGCGGATTGATCATGTTGGCTATTGTAAAAGACCAAATCCCCTTTTGTGGATTGGTCAAAACATAATTGTAATTGGCAGAATAAGAAGTCGGCCCTAGAATATATTAAAGAGGCCCCAAAATATATTAAAGGTGGTTATAACCACCCAGAAGAAGAAGTCGGCCCTGCCAGTGAAGAGACACTTCCACATGTGCCAGAATTGTATAAATAAGGAGGCTAGCGCCTCACTTAGACACACACTCACTTGTTCATTGAGGAGCAAGTTTCGGAGCTGTAGTTGGAGAAGAGAGAGAGAGAGAGAGAGAGAGAGAGAGA
>SNQJ01S0119406.1:32057-44652 GCA_010110895.2 Picea sitchensis
CTGTATTTGTTTGAGTTATCTCTTGGCATTGTATTGGCTATCTATAATAAGGAAGTTTTGCTGGGTTTTCTCCCCCATGAGGGTTTCCCAGGATAAATGATGTGTCTCTTGTGATTGTGTATTTCTCAGTGATCCTATCTTATTCTATTGTTATCTATTGAAATGCAAAGAACTCTAATAATAGCTTAAACCTTAACAGTATTATCCACAGAAGATATGGAATTACTTAAACTAACGGATTTATATCAAACATCTGCATACACAGAAGATGTCTTAGATAGCTTGAGTTGGTAACAGGCTACAAAGTACAAGTATGTCTTCAGCCTAAGCAAGTTCATGGATACTCCATTTACATTCATTCTTGTGACTACAAATGACAACAAGAGAGATATGTTTACCTTCCTGTCATATTTATGAATCCATGGAATACTGTCAGAATCTCATGTGTACTTTTGTTATATGACCAAGGAAGCTGTGATCTCAGCACATACTTATTTTAAATTGATGTAAGCTAGGTCTTTCTCCCTGGTTTGGAAACCCAACTGTCTGTTGGTCTTTTATCTCTGATATGAAAGACAACATGTAACCTTGGGTTATTTCCTTGGTTCAAGAGTCCAACAAATTATCTTGGTAGTTGGGGTATTTTTCTTCATTTTGGGAACCCTACAGATATCTCTTCGAGAGTCCTTAGATTGTATTTGAGCCATTATCCTTGGCAAAGGAGCTCAACAAGTCTGACTCAACTTTTCATATTAAACATGATATGGCACCAAGAACATCTTGAAGAAATATGACACCAGATCAAAGTCAAAAGGATCTTATAGGTTCAGAGGGAGCCAGTTTGCACATGCAGGGAGGCAGACATTTTGTGAGACTTAGAGGAAACAGTCCCTGCATATGAGTTAGACCATGACCTACAACACATGGCAATATTAAGGTTAAATTTGTGACTCGTGACTTCTCTCAGAAAGAAGGGATTATCTATGACAAGATTCTTACTTCCATTAGGATCCTTATCTCTCTTGTCGCAGTTTTTGATTTGAAAACTTCACCAGATAGATGTTAAGACTGATTTTTCTTAACAGTGAAGTTGAGCAAGAGGCTATCCATGGGAAAGAATCCCATAGATTATAACAAGCTCCGAGAGCTTGGTATGAAAGTATTGACAGTCTCTCTATAGAGTCTTGGGTTCACCAAGAGTATTGCAGATCCCAATCTTTATATAAAGATTGTACAAAATAATCCTTTTATCTTACGATGATCTATTCCTTACAGGCAAGGAAATTTTTGATAGCTCAGACTAAGAGGGATCTCTTCAACATAAGTTGAAATGGAAGACTTTGGTCTTTTGCATTATCTTTCTGAGCTGAGAGGTGTGACAGAATCCAGGTGAGATGTTTCTCTCACAAGAGTAAGTATGCAATTGATATGCTTCGCAGACTTGGCATATTGGACGGTAAGTCCATAGCCACACTGTTGATTTCCAAAACTGAAGAAGCTACTAGATCAAGCTACAGTTTCAGATACGTAAGATTTTTTTTTGAGTCCTTAATGTATCTTATACATAGTAGACTGGATTTTTTATCATGCAGTGAATGCCCTCATCCAGTTCTTGTGTGAACCGAAGCATATTCAATTCCAAAAGCCTGCAGAGTAGCAATGACATCACCGAGGGGAATGTAAGTTTAATAGAATGTGTAATCTCCCTAGAAAAATTGGTTTCTGATCTTATTTTGCTGTTTCCCATTATATATCTTGTGTCTGAGAAACTATTTCCAAGATTTGTCACCAAAAAGACATCTAACAATCCATTTGGCCAATAGAACATCACCTTGGAGTTTGATATCAATAAGACCCAACCTGGCTCCTTGTTTAGAAAGAGTGCAGACTATCTAGGTTACTAAAGTATAAGAATAGTCACTTCCAAACTCGGACCACGAGAAGCCTCTGAGTATTTCTTCCAATTGACCAAAGCGAGAAGTTGAAGAAAACCAACAAGAGATATGATAGGTATGAAGAGCCTGGAGACTTTTCCAATATCCCTGAGTTTGCCAGCTAGATGAAGGTCTCTAAACATCCAATTTTGTATTTTGTGTTGAAGTCCTTGTAAACTCCATTTTCACATGGATAAGGGAGAAAGGTTGACCTCGAAGTCTACTTTGAGGTAACACACGATGTCACCATCTCGCTGGTCTATTTTCAGTGAGAATCAACCAAAAATTGGACTCGGAATCACTTACTACTACCCCAATTGCAGTGCAAAAATATCCAAACAATCCGATGCTCCATCAACTGAGTCCTATGAAAGCTCAATGGAAAGGAGAGAATCAATAGCAAAGTGATTAGTGATCACTTTACTCTCCTGGAATAGGTGTTGAATTTAATGCAGCTGCAAGAGCCATTCTCCTGGAGGATGGCATAAGACCGTAGTTGTGGACTAGGGCCCCTAGTACACTCCTGGGGCTCTTGGTCCGGGACCAAGCAGTTAGGGCCATGGCAAAAGACCCTTGTGAGGGCCCCTAGTGGATAACTGGGGTTCTTGGTCTGGGACCAAGCAGAAAGACCCTTGTATGGCCCCCCAGTAGATGACTGGGGTTCTTGGTCTGGGACCAAGCAGAAAGACCCTTGTATGGGCCCCCAGTAGATGACTAGGGTCCTTGGTCCGGGACCAAGCAAAAAGACCCTTGTATGGCCCCCCAGTAGATGACTGGGGTTCTTGGTCTGGGACCAAGCAGTAAAGACCCTAGATGTATTCTAGGGCCCCTGGATGTGTTACAGGGAATCCTTGCCCTGAGCTTGGATTGATCCTTGCATGTGTTCCTTGGTGGTTGACATAAGTCCCTAGAAGTGTCTAGGGCCCTTGAATGTGTTCCAGGGTACCCATGCCTAAAGCATGGGTTGATCCTTGGTCTTGTACCTTGGTGGGTAAGACCCCAGATGTGTTCTAGGGCAACCTGGTCGTTGATCAGGTAGATCTTGGTGTAATACCAAAATTTATTGGTGTGTGATCCTCTTCCTCTCTCTTAGGATGGTCCACAAGACCTAGGAGAGATTATGAAGATGAGCATGACCACATTGTGGGATGTACCTCTTATGCTGTGATGATAAAGTTAATTGGTCACCTTGAGGATCATATGGACATGTGTTGCCACTAAGAAAACCTCTTTGCCTCCCCTAACCCCTTGATTGTTACTTCACCCTTTGGTTTATGAGTTTGAGTTTGACTGGGGTTTGTATTTTTGTTTTAGGGCTTAATAAGATTAAAAGAAAAATATTAATTAATATTTAAATATAACATATTAAATTAATATTTATATTAATTAATATGTTATTATATTAATTATATTTTTATAAGCCTAGCCCTAGCCTAAAACTATAAATAGAAACCTCTCTCCTCACTTTTCCTCACACACTCACTCTCTCCTATGCTAAGTGGCGGATTGCTCTGAGTTATTCTTCCTATGTGTTGTGGCCTCCCTTTGACAGTTCAGTTCGGCCTCCTTTGACTGTTCAGTTTTGGCTTCCCTTATTCTTTGTGCTGGAAGGTGATCTAGGTGCTGCGTTGAGGGTGGTCTAGGGGCTGTGTTGAGGGTTGTTCCATTGCTGAGTTATATGTTGCTGCCAGGTCTCCCTTGCTACTCAGATCTGCTCATTCTAAGCAGCCGGCTACCTCTCTCTCTTCAGATCTGCTCCATTCTATGAAGCCGGCCACCCTACCACAGTTCTGCCCTATTCCTAGCAGCCGGCCCTTATATTCCTATGTGTGACATAGCTGCTGGTCACCTCTGAAGGCTGCCGTCTAACTCAGTATACAGATCTGGAAACTCTGTGGGCCGCGGCTGTCCTTACACTTCCAGTCACACCTTTTTCAGTTGGCCGATCTATGTGTATGGCAAGGGTTTACTGATCATGATATCAGTTTGGGGTTCTTGTTTTTCCCTTAGGGTTTTTCTGATGTGGCATAACATTCTCTTATTCTCCATGTCTGAAATCTAACCCTTAGTGGTTGATCTATCAGACCAAGACTAGATCTGAGCATAACTCAGAGAGATACATCTCACTTGTGTGCCTAGCTCTTTCCTTCATTGCACAAGAGGTAATATTACAGAGGTGAGTTTCAGTTGCTATTATTTCAGTTTGAATAATTTTGTTTAAAGCTCAGATCTACTAGTTTGCTAGGTCAGAAATGATTATTGCTTCAGATCTTTAATTATTGTACTCAGATCTATTAGCTTGCTTTGCTCAGAAATGATTATTGCTCTAGATCTTTGATTATTGAAACAATTGTTTAAGTTCAGATCTAATAGTCTGCATACTAGTCTACATATTTGATCATTTAGATCTAACTGTAGTGTTTCAGATCTCTGTATTTCTTATTCATTTCTGATCAGAGTTTTGATTTAGATCTACTGTGTTACTGCTGATCTAGTTAACATAAATTTTTAAAAGTATGTTTTCTGTTCTTCTCCCTGATTCTAACAATAGGAATACTCCTAATCCTACCTCCAGCTCTAGCAACATCAAACAATTAACCAGGGTATCAGCAATCGACACATACAAATAAGGAGCTAGGGGGCATCCTTGTCTGATACATTTATGCTGAGTAATTCTATTTGATAAAGTACCATTACTAGAGATAAAGGCCAAAGAAGCATTAGAGAACAGTGTTTTCAACTCTTCACCATAGAAACAAACTGTTGACCAAAACTTAGCCATGAAAGCATATCCGTGATGAAAGACCAGTGTACCCTGTCATAAGGCTAATCAAATCAATTTTAAGTAACAAGATCTGCTGACCAGTCTCCTTTGCGATTCCACACTCACCCATGCTGTCAGGACCATATCAAGAATGAATCTGCCCTGACTAAATCCTGATTATGCAGGACAAACAATCTGTGCTGCTATTTTCTCGATTCTTAAAGCAAGAACCTTGGAAGGACATGTTAAGCAATGTGATCGGTCACCATGCACTAATTGTATCCCTGACTGAATTGTGCATGATGAAGGATGGTTTGGATGGTCTTTTAAAAGGATCTTGTAGGTAGTTGGCCAAGACATGTTATCTATGACGCAGGAGAGGTTCCATACAGGAAGAATGAGTGAACTTCAAATAATGATCATATTATTGTATATAGTTTAGAATATGTTTATGTTAAATAAGTCAATTTTTTTATAAGTGACTAATATAATAAAAGTCAGTTGTCTCTTGGTGATTCATTTCCTATGAGACTCTTGGTGTTTCACTTATTTGACTTATGATGTATAAAAGAACATTGAACTTATTAGAATAATACATTCAAGCTTTGTCTCTCTTCTGTGCAATATCGTTGTGTGTGTGTGTGAGAATTTCTTTAAGTTATTGTCTTCTGTAGAGTTGTTTTGTCAAATATTTATTGAAGGAAAGAAATTGTTTAGACATCTCCATCGGTGTGGATAATATTTTTTTATTGGTGTAATGCAGATCACAATATTGCCTTTCTTTATATTGTTTGGTGATCAAGGAGGACAGGCTGTTTTACTGTGCTTGTGGCTGTTGAGATTACTACATATTACTTATCATTAACGAGGACATCTTCATAGCCATTTTGCCAAAGCAATGTTCAGGAAACTTCAAGGTGGAAAGAAAACTCAAAGAGTCAATGAGGTCATTGTCTATGAAGCTTGCTAACCATCAAAGCATTTACAGAGGGAAGTGTAGAACTTTAGTACAAATTTGTGACTTCATGACCCGGGTCATTGATATAGTTCAAAGCTTCAAAAGGGACTTTGATACTAATAATCAGAAAGGATTGTTACATCTTCTGTAGAAGCAGACCACCCAAGAAGTGAAGCTGACACAACTATTTGACATGGATATTGAAAGCTAAGATCATATGGAATGGAGTTATTTCAATTGGAATGTTTGATTCTAGAATGCTAGGATTATGTAGTTCTATACCCTGTTAACAAAAATACTCTTGAACCTGAAAATTTGCCAATGGCATGTGAGTAATTACAATACGACAATTCAAAAATCTGTCCTCAGCATTACTTTATATACTCAGATATCAATATGGATATCAGAAGCTTCATCTGGAAGCCATCCACAGCTTTAAATAATTCTGAAACATATCACTTACTCGACACATCAGCAAGGGAACAACTGGATGGAAGGAATTGCAGATTGAGATTCTTCATTGCCCAAGAGTTTAGGCACAGTACTACCATATCTAAATTTATGTTCCGACAACATTAGGGCATTGGAAGAGGTTGCTTAAGGGTTTGAAAAACATGGTTCAGGTACTACAGAAATTAGACATCAAACGAGTTGTTCAGGATGAGCATAGCACTGAAATCAGTAAAAGACAAAAATGGTTGATTTGGACTCTCCTAATGTGAAAGTTAATAGAACTATGTAGAATTTGAAATTGCATGAAGGGAGGTGCTTGCTATTATGCCATATTTCATGGAGAGGAAGGAAAGAACAAAGGATGATATCATGCCTTTAAACATAGAAAACTCTTTGAGCGAGCATTCGTGGAAACTTAAATCTCACGAACAGGAAATGGCTGAGCTTGTGTTCAAGACGCAGTTATCTACATGGACAGCACATAAATTAAAGCAAGAGTGGTGCTCTGAGTTGGATAGCTCTAGTGATTTTGATTCAGCACTTGGTAATTGGAGAGTTGAAGAGATTGCTCCTGATGTGTCTGGAGATAGCAGGTTATTGTCTCCTATTAACACTCATAGAATTGAGATTTTACCAAATAGTGTTTTGGGGGAAGAATTTCAGAATGTACATTCTGATGATGGAGGATCTCTCAGCTCTTCCTTAGAAACAGTTAGAGAAGATACTAATGATTCCTCAGTTTTTGAAGGCAACACTTTGGCGGATGAGGAAACACGCTTGCATTTGCAGAAACGACATATTGAAGCTTTTTACCATGAATCTCAGGGTGTAGATAGAGGTGTCCTTCCATTGTATGGATGCAGAAAAGGTCAGTATATTACCTATGAAAGGGAGTTCACTAGTCTAATAGAGACTGAAGGGCAGAAGGTTGAACCAAAGCATCCTTTGACATTTGATGAATCTTCAACAAAGGATGCTGTTTGTAACAGAAGTCCAGAGTTGGACACTTTGGCCGCTTTAAATACTATAGATTTGCATACTACAGAAATAAAAACTATATATAAGCCACCAATAGTGGAAAGAAATGGTGTGACTGTTCACTTGGGAATTTCTAGTTCAGCATTAACGGTTTCTAAAGACACAAGCCCGACTTCAGAGGTCAAAGGTGTTTTAAATAGAGGAAGGAAGGATCCTGGACTAAAAGAGGTAACAGTTATGTAGATGGACCGTTTTCTGATTTTAAAACAGATGCACTAATTAGTTTATGCTTTGGAAATTGGAGCAGTACCAATTCTTATGGCTTGCAATTTATGATCAAGTATCTTCTGCAATTTTGTTGACACGATTTTAAATCATACATTTTGTTGTTTTTTACTTGTTGCTTTAGGTCTATGCAATGGTGTCCAAATAACTTGTCACCCTGACTAAGTGCAGTCTTTCTTGATTTCTAGCAAACTGCTTTTCATGATATGAATCATAGTGCAGTCTCAATCTCCCCCTCCTCCACCAAGGGTAATAGCATTGGGATATCCTCCCCTGCTACCTCCTCCAGTGCATTCTCCTCTAACCACTCATGTGCGTCCTACATAATAGGCCTCTTGGCCTCCACCCTCCACTTAACCATGATGTCAATTTCATCCAAGGAAATGGCCTCCTCAGGGGTTCTTTCAAGCTGCCTCACCTACAATTGGAGATTGTAGTAGATGTAGTCCATGTCATCAAGGCATTGGGAATCCAATCCGTTAGGGGGTCATAATAAGTTTAATGAGCCCTAAGGGTCTTAATTTATGAGAAATATTAGGCAGTCATAATAAATTTAAATTGAAAATTTCTAACTTGTTGCGCTTCATGGTGTGCATTTTTTCAAATACACTCCAATTTCATTTGCCACCTGAAGAGCTACACGTCTGGCTAAGCACCCAAATAGAAAATGTCTATAAATGTGGTGCTCTCCTACCATAATTTCTCCACCAAACATCTACAACGTTTAAGAGAAAAAAAGAAAAGACTTAACTTACATTTCTATATAGAAATAAAACCTACAACTAGGCTTCTGAAAACTATAAACTGTCTCTCAAAACCTTATATCTGCCTGCCCTGAAAACTCTGTACCGAAATTTCAATAGTACAGAGACTGCATGATTTGAAAGAGATTAAAACAGCTAACAGAAAAGACTAGATCTGCATAAAACAAAATTCTGGAAGTGCTTTATTTTCTGTATGTTCTTGGGTATAAAGTGATGAGAGAGATTTCAGTCCTATTATTCTTGAAAGGTTATATCTTTGTGGATAGACAGTGAAAGAGCAATATCTAACTGTTATACTTTGCAGCTTTCACAAACTCTTGAAGCACTGGACATTAATGAGTCCAATGTTGACACACTACATGATATGGAGGAGGTGCTGTTTGATTCAGGTGAGAACAATGGAGCTGGGTTTGTTTATGCTAATAGAGGCTGGTTACTGCAGTATCCGAAACCTTATTGGAACAGTGGTTCAAATGCTTCAGATGGCCATAATTTGTGTCAACAGAATTTGTCCTTCCAAAAAATTGATTCGATTGAAGTTGTTGGTGCAAAACAAAGAAAGGGAGGGGCTTCTCTCGGGGAAAAGTTGGTCGGTCTGAAGGAATATACAGTATACCAAATAAGAGTAAGGAGTGAGAGAAATCAGTGGGAGATTGAACAAAGATATCGTGATTTTATTCATCTTTATCATCAACTAAAAGAGATGTTTGGTGCCCAAAATGACATACAGCTTCCTTCCCCATGGGAAAATGTTGAAAAGGAGTCTCGTAAAATATTTGGCATTGCTTCTAATTTGGTGGAAGAAAGAATTTTACTTATTGAAGAATGCTTATCTTCTCTAATTGAAGCAGGAGCTCCTTTTGATACAGCACCACCTCTCCTTTTGTTTTTGCTACCACAAAGAAGATCCCATGACACCACTCCTGCATCTGAAGATAAGGAATATGTAAATATGGAAAAGATTTCTGGAGAAAAAGGTTCTAGCTTTAATTTCCAAAGTTTAGACCAGTTGTTGCCTATATTCCATGCTGGGAAGATTAGAAATTTGGGCAAACAGAGTGAGATAGAGGAAATTTCAGCTTTTGGGAAGACCATAAGGCTTAATGTACAAATTCATCCTTGTAAGCCTTTCAAACAATTACTGGAAACTCAACACTACTTATGTGCAGGTTGTTACAAACAATTGGATGTAACAAACAGCTTGATCCAAGGATTTGTGCAGAATATTATCTCAGGGAAGCCTCGACTGTGTGAATACATGGGTCAGTTGTTTTGTACTACTTGTCATTCAAATGAAACTGCAGTGCTGCCAGCATGGGTTCTTCAACTGTGGGATTTCACTCCTCGTCCTGTTTCTCAGTTAGCCAAAACTTATCTGGATTCTATTTATGAGCAGGTAACTGAATTGTTAAAGATTTAAGATTTAATTGTCAACAATAGCAATGTTGCATTTGATAGTCAAATACTCAGAAAATATAGCTTGGGAGCAAAAATGAAAGCAGTTTTTAGTCTTGCACTTCTTATATTTCTCTGTCTCATTAGTGGATCATATTCTCTCTCTTTTTTTAGCACATTCTCTTTGCTACAGTGCTTTACTAATGTTTTTTATTTTATTTTATTTTATTTTTGTAATATATATATATATATATATATATTCATGTATAGTACCAGCCATATGACCATACCAGTCTATCCAATTTTGGGGAACCAGGTTCTACCTGTACCTGGTGTACTTCTGTATCCTTGTACCTATTGAAACTTGGGTTTCTTCATATCATAGCTTGATATCTATTTTGCAGCACATATTTTGAGGTTGGAATGGATCTGATTTTCCATTTGTAGTGCCAAGTGTGAGATTTTCAAAGAAAGAAAGAAAGAAAGAAATTATAATTATGTCCACCAATGACTGAAATAGGTCAGTGGGAGTGGAAAATACATTATGTCCACCAATGACTGAAATAGTTCAGTGGGAGTGGAAAATACATTATGTTCACCAATGACTGAAATAGGTCAGTGGTAGTGGAAAATACATTTCATAATGGAGCTAGTGGAAAATACGAATTGTTTAGGTTACCTCACGATAGATTTGGGTGGTCTCTTGGCAAAACGAGAGAGGGGGCAGCATCTCACTGACCTACTACTCTTCATACCCATGACTGGAGTGTCTTCCTGGCACTTAATGCCTTCTTTTGTTGACATAGGCGAGAGGAAAGATGCGATCAACCTAGTGGACTTGTAGGGCATACTGTTTGTGAGTAAGTGCCCCTCGGAGATAAGAACCAAATACATCTAGTATTGGTAGCAGAAAAATGTAGAAGAAAACTGAAATTGAATTTGAAATTTATATTAATGTCCACTAAAGACCAAAATTGGTTGAAGGGACTGGAAAATACAACCAACAATAACAGCCAAGTAGAAGAGGGGGCCACAAGAAGCCCTTGTAAAAGGAAAAAGTGAGTACAAAATACAACATGAAATGACATAAATTTACAAGAGGGTACTACTGAAAAGGTAAACCCTAGAAAGTGAAGGAATGTAGATAGAGAAACATAGCCCAAGAATAATGTGCAACTGCTAAGAGGGTAGGAGAAACTTAGTCTCTCTCATCATCTGGATTAGTAGTGCAAAGGTCAACACTAAATGCTTTCTGAATAGTTCCCTCTAGTGAGAAGCCTAGATTGATAGGGATCGGGGGAGTAATCTTGAGCAGTATCAAAATGCCATTGTCGATAGTGAAGTTAGAGACTGAGTTAATAGAAGCATTGCTAACACCCAAGGTCAAAGAACTCCTAGTAGTAGATAAGAAGCTAGTAAGACGTCTTTGAGCAAGCGTACTACATAGGTGACATGCCTAAGTGGATTTGGTCCTAGGAGCCCTCTACATGGAATGGGATGGATCACGGGTGATGCAGGCCATGGATCAATGCTAAAAAGTCCTAATGTTGTACATGGAATTGCTGTGGGGCGCTTTATCCCCTTAGTGTTTTGGATCAAGTGAATGAGGTAATACATGTAATTACCATAGAAGAACTCTGAAGTAGATGATGTTGAAGAGTAAATGTCTCTCTAAACTTTAAAGTACAGGGTAAGGCACTGTTGGTCAAAATATTTGAAAAAGGTTGATAAGGATCTATCCAAGCCCCTACAAAGACAATGGAACCTCCCTCTAATCTTGTAATAAATAGGGCACCTAAAGATAAAGTGTTCCTCAATCTCTACCTCATGCAATGACAAAAGTTTGTAGATCTTCTCTACCTTGGGAAGATGGTGATTTCCCTCATCTCTCAAGTGGTGAGAACACACGTAAAGATAGCCAAGTGGAAAACAAAGCCCATGTAACAAACGGAATTGAAGATAGCTTAGTTTTTTTTTAACCATAACTAGAGGATATTTATATTAAGCAAAATGTTGTAGCTAGGCTCACAACAATAGTACAATAAAAGTCTTCCTTAAGAAGTCTTAAACGAAATTTGAAAAGAAGACTATCTACTGTCCTATATCTACAACCATAAAAAGCTGAAAACAACTGCTTCTAGTCGATCTTGATGGTGTTTATTCTACAAAATTGGCTGGCTGGCTGGCCGCTTTGTCTTGAGCTGCAGTGGCTGAGTTCGAGTCCACTTTGACAATTTCTGCATTCTCTGGGAGAGTTGGTGAATAGTTTCATCTCCCTTGAGATCCCCACAGTTTGAATTGATGGACTGTACTCGATTAGATGCAGCTGACTAATCCCCTTTGGACAGATCTATGACCACAGTGCGGAGCATATTGAAGTTTTCTTCCAAAACAAAGATTTGGCGTTTGAATTGAACCAAAATACCCATTACTGTAGCAATTTGTGAGGTTACTTGGTTGTCCTATTCTTGAATTCTTTTTGTAGCTACCACAATAACACTTCTGTTACCTTGGATGGCTTCCTTATGACTTCTCAACACCCTCCTAAGCTCTTCCGATTCTTTGTAATCCATTTGATAACCAAAATTGTATGATACTAGGTGCGAAATTGGGGCTCTAGTGACTGTTATCCCCGATATCTAGGGATAACTAGGAGATCATGTCTCGAGGCCCACATAGTCCTAGACATGGAGTATCGAGAGCAGGGATGACTTGAGCATGGCCCTGGAGGGCCCATCTTTCTTCTTCTTCATCAGATTTGTCCTGTCAGCAGTAACAGTTTCCATCACCACCGGCCTGGGCTTGCATCGGAGAGGACTCTTGCTCCATGAGGTAATTGGTCCGAGGTATCATGGTATGTGTCATATTTGATTGTTATGACCTTCTTATATATGCATTAGGTTCCTTTCATTTTTGATGACTGCTTGGATCTTACACTAATCCACTTGACCATTGTTGGGGTGATTGATTGGGTAGCTTAGCAAGCTGATATTCATGGGTATTGGTTAGCCACCAAAGGGGATTTGCAGAGCCATCGTCCGCTCCCACCATCTTATCACTTTTA
>SNQJ01S0119407.1:3071-17571 GCA_010110895.2 Picea sitchensis
GGATTACACTACAATATTTTTGGATTTATTTTATTTTTTTCTTATTATGTGTTTAGTGAATGAAGGTATTGTAAATAACCCAATTATTAAATTTACTTTGTTCATTTTCTAGTTAAAATCCAATTACATACATAAATGTTGTTGGGTGAGTGAATTATAATTACATACATAAATATTGTTTGATGAGTAAATTATCTCATGAATACATACACCTACTAGCTTGATGATTGTTAAAATTTTATTCTAATGATATTCTGACTTTGTTATTTTTAAAGTTTTGTTGTAAATCCTTCATCTCCTTGACTCTCTAGTAATTATAACCATAGAGCCATCATGCACATCACATAGTTTACATGGTCATATTAGATAATCAAAAGTAAGTATGCAACCTTGCATTGCTTAAGAAGAGATCATAAGTTACCTTGAGCACGTGCTTTTCCCTAAATTATTCGATCAATCCAAAGCGAATTTGACAAATTTCGCTTTGACAAATTTGTTCTGATTTGATTACAATACTTTAAAATCTATTTTAAAATGTTTTGAATTTAAATTATATTATTGTATTTTATATTTGACATGATATGTGGTCAAAAAGTGTATTAGTGGTGTTGTGAATGATGCACACATATTGTTATATGTAGGTTCTTCAATGGAATTGAAAAACGTCTCTTTTAATTAAAAAACCAAATTCTCTCTCGTATTTAAAAAAAAATATTTATTTATTTATTAAATCTTTTTCTTTTAAGTAGTGTGCGTTTTCATTTTGGAAGAATATGAGTATCAATGTGTACAGAATAATGATTCTATGAGCCCTTGAGAGTTATAATTCCGTGGAACCTTTCTTGAGAGTGTTTTTGACTATTTGCAAATACTGATGAATAAATGATCACAATATGGATTTTTTTTGGTAGATAGATTAATCTATCATCACATTATTTATAAATGTAAAAATTATGTTGATACAAAGAAGTTTATGGTTGCAATGTGATTTTAATACGTGGTTGTTATTTTAATATTTTTTAAACATTTTGTTTGTTTAGAAGAGTAGTACATTTATTTACTTTTGGAATTAAAAATAAATTTTAAGATTTTTTTTGGAATGTTATCATATTAATAATGGCTATACTAACATTAGAAACCAATCTTTCTTTTTTATTAGTTGTTTCTTGATGGTTCTGTTTTTTCAAGAATAATGGACTTGGATTTTCTTTTTTACACATAGAAATTACTTTCTTTTCTGCTTTACTTTCCATATTTATCTTATATTATAAATTGTTGTTATTCTTTTAATAACTTACAATGTTTTATTATAACCAAATTTTGTTTGTTGAATTCATAATGGATTTTCTTGTCTAATAGTTTTTTATTTGTTTTGTTTAAGTGAAGAATTCACGTACCTTACTCTATTGACAATGTAGTCATTAGAAAATGACACCCTAGAGTTGAAGCTATCAAACCGCCCCTAAAATAGATTATTTTGAGGTTCCACGAGAAATCCTATCATATCAACGAAAAAGAATCTATTTATCTTGAGATAACCTGATGTTTATTCCTTGTCCAATGACCCATATTTAGAGTACCCCATGGCACTTTCTTTTGCACACTAGGCCATACAACTTGAGGCATTTCTTAAAGTTGTATATATATATATATATGATCAATTGTTACATTTCAAAAAAAAATCTCTTCCTACAAATAATTTAGAAAGCACATATTTTAAATTTCATCTTTTGTCATGATGTCACTTGTGTGGCTAGCTTAATTTTGTAAGAGTGTGTAGATCATGTGTTGCTTTGATATGGGTTGTTACAATATGTTAAAATTTTAAATGAACAACTCCATGCCTTTCTGGCATCTCCTTAGCAGGACAAATTGTAATGCAGCTTGAGATTAAACAAATAATTGGAGGGCTTCAGCTTGCCCCATATCTTGTTGAGGTACATGTGCATGGTTGCACAAAACGATTGCGGTTTGGGAAGTGTTGCACACAGGAAGCAATGATAGGGCCGTTGGGTATTACTACTAATGAGCATACATAGTATAAATTCTACATTTATATTTTCTTGGCATATTTTTCAATTAGTTTTGTCTAAACTTTTATCAGAAATTTAGAAAATTGTAGATTTATGTGGTTGAGATCATAATTACCAAGTTCGAATTGGATTCTAAAAAAAAATTGCCTAAAATTCAATAAAAAAAATTCGAAAATATACATCTCAACATTCCTCTATTTTAAACTCCTATTTATTTTGCAATTTGAGACATTTGCTAATACTAATTGGACATAAGTATTGTTCATTTTCCAGGAGATAAACAACCTCGACCTTAAATCAAATCATGTTATTCCACACCACACCACAAATTCTTCTTCCAACTTAGCAGAGGAGCTAAAACCTCCCACGTAAACTAATTCTTATGTTCCATCTCATTATCTGCCTGGTCTCGAAGTCACATGTAGGGGAGCTTCTTTCGATTGACCTCGATATTCCCATTATGGTGCTACACCGAGTATGCATTCGACCAACCGGTCCTCCATTTTATGCGTGGAAAATTAGTCGGGTTTGAAGAGCGGTCAACTGGACTTGAAAGAACGAACCAATGACTAGGATTGGATGAGAAATAATCATGTATAAGATTGATCACACTTAAGACTCCTAAACAATTTTTCCCGTATTCGTATCAAATAAAATTTGACGTATTAGTGGTCGAATCAAATTGAACTTGTGATTCTTAGGAGGAAACACATGTTATTAATCATTAGACTCACTAAAATTGTATATATGATGTAGGCAAAGAAATGAAGATAAATTTTTTAATAGATTTGAATAAAGTGTAAATACAATTTAATTTTATAATTAATGATTATGATTTGTATTTAATAAATTGAAAATTTCTTTTAACTTAATTAAAGCCTTGACTTAAAGGGTTCTTTAGTAATGTTTTATTATGTCAAGCAACTTTAACTATATTGATTGTATCAACAACTATAAGGTTATAAATAATAAGGGTTTAACTATATTGATTGTATAAGCAACTATAAGGTTATAAATAATAAGGGTTAAGAAAGGGATAGATTAAATTCTTTTTGATTGATTATTTTATGTACTTTTTGATTAAAATTGCACAAATTGCTCTCCTCTTCGACTGTGGGTATTGCACAAATTGTTCTCCTCTAGTGTGGGTTTTCTCGTGATTTTTGGGTAGTTTTTCATTATAATTATTGTGGTCTTATGGATGATCAATTTGGTATATAATTATGAATGTTGTTAAGGTTAAGTTATGAGATGAGTTTTGAAATATGCGGAGGCGGGAAGGAGGTTAGAGTTGCAGGTTTCATGGAGGGTGACCTGCAAGAACCCGGTATCACTATCATGTTTTATTTGCGTATAGGGTGAGCTTTGTCTCAGTAGGAATATATGGATTATTACAATCCTTTTTTCCTTTTACTTTTAAGAATAGAGCTTTAGTGTCACGATTTGAAGGGTTTTAAACCATTGGAGGGCTTTATATTGTCTCGGTGACATTCCAGTTATCCCATTTTCATACCTCTGCCTTTTCAGTGGGTTGGCTTTACCCCGATTTTCTTTTGCTAACTTTGGTGGTCCTTTTGGCATTTTTTTACCAACCATGAATTTACAGTGGGTTGTTTATCTATCTCTCTTTCGCTAGCGATCTTGGAGCTTTTGGCGAAGTTGTGTTATTTTGTAGCAGAGTGACAACTAGCTGCCAACTGCTGATGGTTCTGGCACTCCTGTCATCTCAACATTTAGTATACTTTATAAACCTCGGGGCATTAAAACCTTCGACGAGACTTCACTACAAACAATCATTAACTATATTTCTGAGGTGGCAGGCACTAACAGTTTCTAGCAGCTTCTATTATGGATAGTGAGGTCAACGTACTCATGGGTGCGATTGACGAGGAGCTCTGGGAGAGGGCGGGATTGTTTAACTCGGTGGATGCAATGTGTAGGAATAAAGGCAGCAGGTGCCATATTGATGAGCGAGTTAATAACTCTTGGTCTATTCTCGAGGAACTAGCCATTACTCCTACTACCAACACCAAACCTCACTACCAGACCGTTAGAGTGTTGGAAACACAAAACACACAAGGTAGTGCTGGAATGCCTGGTGAGGTTTTTGTGGGTACTTCGTCTACTAGTAAGGAGCAGGGTATAGGTGGTCTGGCGAGGCGGTATAAGGCGAAGGTTCCCCTTAATACTCACACAACACATGAATGTGATATATAGGGTGAAAGTTCAAAAGAGAAGAGGAGTGGCTTAAAGCGCTCGACAAGGGTGTGGAGACCAAAAAGGACTAAGTGTAGAATGGTTTTAGGCATGGATATAGGACTAGAAGAGTCTTGTAACTTATCACTATGTGCTTTAGTTTTAATCTGGTGACAGAGTATTTCATCTTCCGACACTTGTGGGTACTCATTCTGGGCCTATCATTGCAGATGTGGAATACAAAATCTTTGGAGGAAGTTGGAAACTCCATAGGACACTACATAAAAGTTGACGAAGAAGCAATGCGTTTGCCATTCACCAGACAAGAGAATGGCAAAGTTGTTCGTTGAAGTGGACATTCACGCGAGGCTCTTGGCAATGCTGTAAATCGAATGGAGGGGTCTTATGTTTGTCTAGAGGTTGGAATATTTTGGCATTCCATTCCGTTGCTCACTTTGTAGATGCACTGGTCACCTGCGGAAGGAATTTCCACATATCTATGGGGAATTGGTTGAGGAAGACTCTTCGGAGGATATGCCATCTAACATTTTTACACCTTTAGTGGATGCTCAAGAGCCAGGGGATTACCCTGGTATGAGTAATGAGGATAGTCATGTTGCATCAGACCGCACCTTTATTGGTAAGTTAAAACACTACTGTCCTGCAATGTATTTTTCTTTAATTTCTTGGGAGCGTGATCACTTAAATAGTATTCTCTTCCTGGAACAGTCCCTACCATCTGATATAGTTAAAGGAGAGATTCTGGACACAGTCCCTGAGATTACAGAATCATTAGATGATCGAGCCTTGCCATTTCTTGAGACTGTCTCATCTCACGAGGTGAGTTCCCCTATTAATCCCGAGAATGAAGATGTGGAAGACTCTACCCTTACCTCGGGTTATAGTGAATCTGTCATTAGAAACCTATCTTTGGACATGATGTTAACTACTCTAGTTCCCACTCTCAGAGGGAATTCAAGCCCTATCTCGATACCGACCTTCTTGGGGAAGGATCTTGTGGTCAGACCTTTACCTAGTGGTGATTCTAGGGATCCTTGGGGGGATGGGGTTTTCAAATAATTTGACCCTGCACGCTCGCAGGGTTTGGGGTATGAATTGTATCCAATCAAAACGAGAAGTGTCTGCAAAAAGGAGGGGACAAATAGTTCTTTCTCTGCGAATCATCTTTCTTCTAACACTAATCATGGGGCGCTTAGAGGCATGAAATCCCTGGCAAGGGATAAATCATGATCCTCCTCTCTCTCAATATCAGAGGGGTAGGAGGACCCCTAAAAATGGCCTCCCTTCATAGACTTATCTCAAAAACTCCCCCTAGTATAATTTTTCTACAAGAAACTATGGTGGTTGCAGAAAAGGCAAGAAACTTTATGTTTAAACTCAGACCTGACTAGATAATTTGTGTAGTAAGTGCAGTGGGGACATCTGGTGGTATCCTAATGTCATGGGATCCAAATTATTTTGACTTAGAGCCTGTCCTAAGCTACAATGGTATTTTTTTGTCAGGAACAAACTTATTAGATAACAGGAAGATTTCTCTCTTGAATGTTTACGGCCCCTGTCAAGACCTCAAGTTTTTTTGGGAAAAAGTGGATGGTAAAGGATTATTAGCTCATGATGATATGATAATGGTAAGAGATATGAATTTCACGACTTCTATAGAGGAGGTTTGGGGGACATCAACTTTGGTAGACACATTGACGATTTTTTTTAAGGCACTTTTTCTAAAAAAGAATTTAGTGGATGTTGTCCCTACCGAGGTGGTTCCAACGTGGCGTAATGGTAGGTTTGGTGATGATGGAATTGCAAAAATACTAGATCGGATGTATGTGTCAGAGGATCTAATCACATCTTCTATGAGGTATAGGACTTGGGTGCAATATCCCTATCTGTCTGATCATACTCTAATACTTCTTCAACTGGGTGTTGGGATTCTAACAGTCCCTCATCCTTTCAAGTTAAATCCAGTCTGGTTAAGAGAAGAGTCTTTCTCCATTATGGTTCGGGAAGTGTGGAATGACTCATAGTTTCAACAGGTTGTTGGATCCCAAAGGAGACTAGTAGGGGAACTTTCCGTATTAAGAAATCGGGTTAAGCTATGGTCTAAGGAAAAACGTCTTCAAGATCATTTAGAACTGGGAAAGATTGAAGAGGCTTTAAATAATATTTACATACATAAGACACAGGGTACACACAGTGAAGATTCTGAAAATATTATGCTTACTCTTAAGGATGAGCGCAAAAAATTCCTGTTGGATGAGGAAGAGATTTGGCGACAAAAGAGTAAGGTGATTTGGATTAAATGTGGGGACAAAAATACCAAATTTTTCCATCATTCCGCAAGCTATAGGAGAAATAAAAATTTCATCTAGGAGATAAAGGATGAAGCAGGTGGTATCCATACAGGTCATGAGGCATTAAAGGAAGAAGCAAACAACTTCTTTAAATCTTTCTTTATGGATACAAGACAGAATAACATTGGGGAACAGATCATAACAGTTAGGATGTTTCCTAATTTTGTGAGTGAGGAAGATGTTCAAAATTTAGAAAATTCATGTACGAGGGAATAAGTCTTAGAGGTACTAAGGGGATTTGAAAAGGACAAAATTCTAGGGCCGGATGGCTGAACTGTAGAATTTTTCCTATTATTCTTCGAGTTGGTTGGACAAGACTTGATCGAAATGGTTGAGGAAACAAGACTCAGAGGAGAGGTAATTAGATCGATCAACTCAACCTTCCTTGCATTGATTCCAAAAGTCAATAGCCCCAGGTTTTTTTGCGATTTTCGTCCAATTGCACTCTGTAACTTATGTTACAAGATCATTGCTAAAGTTATAGCGAGGATAATCAGACTAATTCTATCCAGATCATTGTCAAAAGAAAAATTGGGTTTTCTCAAAGGAAGACAAATTTTAGATGCCATTAGTACTGCTAAGGAGTGTATTCACGGTATTAAAACAAAAAAAATCCAAGCTATTATCTTGAAGGTTGACTTAAAAAAGGCCTATGACTCTACCAACTGGGATTTTTTGAGGTTAATACTTCTCCAATGTGGTTTTGGTCTGCCAACAACAAATTGGATTATGGGTTGTGTAACATTTACAACTTACGCCATTTTGATAAATGGAGAGGCAACCAATTTTTTTTAGAGCAGTAGAGCACTTAGACATGGATGTCCGTTGTCGCCTCTTCTATTCATACTGGTGATGGAAGGTCTCAACCTTTCTTTAAAGAAATATCAAGAAGATGGATCTCTTACGGGGATAAAGGTATCCATATTGATAAAGGTCCTCCACTTACTCTTCGTGGATGGCATCCTTATAATGTCGAAAGCATCAGTTGCAGAATGGGAAGAAATCCAAAATATTCTATGTGTTTTTTGTCGAGCATCGGGTTTGGAGATTAATGTACAAAAGTCTGCCTTCCTTCATTCTAGAGTTATTCTAGAAACTCTCATAGTTTTAAAATAATTATTTCATTATTCCTTCAAATATCTATCTACAGGATTCAGATACCTGGGGTATTTTATGAAACCAAATAGTTATAAGTTGGAGGATTGGCAACGACTTATTGAAAAGTTTGAAACCCAGATTAATCACTGGTGTAATAGATGGCTTTCCCTGGGAGGATGGTATGTGATGATAAAAGTGGTCTTAGAGAGCCAACCTATCTCTTGGATGGCTCTAGCTCATATTCCAATTTTTGTTCTCCATAGGATCCAAAAATTGATGTTTTCCTTCCTCTGGTCGGGAAACAAGAACACGCATAGTTACCATTTAAGAAATTGGGAGTCAATCTCAAAACCAAAACTCTATGGAGGATGGGGGCTGATGAACATTTTCGTATTCTACAGGGCGATGGCGACAAACACATTATGGAGAGATTTGATGAAGATTTCCATTTGGCAAAGGGTGATCAAAGACAAGTACTTACCACATGGATCAATGCTGACTTGGTTAATATCGGCCTCATCAGTCACATCCTATGGATCCCAAACTTGAGAAAACCTTCTTAATACTTTACCAGTGATCTTACAGTGGTTGGCTTGGAACCCGGGCTCAGGACACTCTATTTTAATTGGGAAGGATGCAATTATGGGAATGGGGCAGGACTCCATATTATCACAGGAGTTGGTGCACATTCTAAATCAAAAAAATGTTCACCTCTTGTATCAAGCGAGTTGTGTTTTTCCATAGGGTTCGATTAGCTCAACTTGGTTAGACAATACTGAACTGGGGCTGGTTGGAGAAACAGTAGTGGAATGGGAAAGGTACATGAAGAATCTGATTGGATCAGGCATCAAACTTGTGGAGAGGCCGGACGAATTAAAGTGGACTGGTGGAGATACTTCAGGGAAAATTTCAGTCAAAAATGTGTACAGATCTCTTACCAAAAAACTGTGGAAATTCTCAACTGGTGGCTGGAGGAGAAAACTATGGAAATGGGACTATCCATTGAAGATCAAGCTATTCACTTGGCTGTTAGTTGAAAATAAAATTTTAACATGGAAAAATCTGCAAAAAAGAGGTTGGAAGGGGCCATGAATGTGTTATCTGTGTAAAGGAATGAGGGAATCAGGTAAACATCTTTTTGTAAATTGTCCCATTACGATAGCAGTTTGGGAAAAAGTTAAATATTCTCTAAAACTCACAGTTGGTTGGTTTGGAAATTCGGTGAATGAATGCTTTGAAAATTGGGCAAAACAGAACTATACTTTTCCAACTCTCCCAGCTTATATATGTTGATTTATTTGGCTTGATAGAAACAAGTCTATCTTCGAGTCTGGGAATCCTTCTATTCAGAGGATAGTGTATCTATCTCTAGGGACTATGGGCACTCATTGGAAAAATAGAAAAGTTTCAGTCCCTAGAATACCATCCTCTAAAATTCCTGAAGATAAAGTTATTGGGTGGTTCGATGGGGTAGCACAACATAATGGAGAATTAAGTGGGGCAGGTGGAGTCTTAAAGATGAATGAACATACAAAGTACATATGGACATTAAATTGTGGCAGTGGAACAAATTCCAGGGAAGAACTCATGGGAGCTTGGGCTACTCTAATTCCGACATCTAGGCTAACAATTACAGACATGCACATACTAGGGGACTCTAAAATATTCATTGATTGGCTCAATCGGAAAGGAGCTCTTCAAGTTGTAACTTTAGATGGATGGAAGGATAAAATAATTGAACTTCTCACTCACTTCAGATCTATCTCTTGTGCACATATTTACAGGGAAGATAATCAAGAAGCTGACAAACTATCAAAACATGCACTAAAAAATCTTCGAGGGAGAATTGCCTACAATCATTGGGAAGGTGGCCATGAGGGCCCTACTCTTTTTTTTAAATATGTTTTAATATACAGGGGGGTCACTTTTTTGTTGCAAAGTTTATTTTTGGAGGTCCTAGTAGCGACAGTTCTCTTCGTGGTAGGGAAGATTATACTTGTTTTGATAATAGTCCCACATGGTAGCTTTGGCGAAGATGTTATTATGTAAGGCTCATGGAACTTTTTCTGTGTAGAAAGATTGTTTCTATTTTGGTCAAGTCCTTGAAAAGAACAAAATTATGATGTAATGACTGTCTTGAGAACAAATTATAATTTTATGAATATAATGTGATTTTTTTTGCGGGAAAGTTATGAGATGAGTATTTTGTTTATGATTTGTTTTTTGTTGGTTGTATTTATTATTTAAGCATGTTGACATAGTAATTATTGTTTATGGTTATTATGTAAGTTGAATGATTGTTTATTTGCTTAAGTTATTCTTTATTTATTTGGTGGAGGAGAGGTGTTGAGGCCTCAACAACTTTTCTAAACTAGGGGTTTCAACTTCCTCTTAATTTTTTTCAACTTAGATTTTTTTATCGCTTCATTCTTTAGCCAAGTTCTCTTGATTTTTTAATGTTAAGAATTTCTTGTTTGAATGGATGACCGATGTCTGATTTCTTATTGGTTTTGATTTATGTCATGTTACAACCTTGATTGAGTGTGATAATAATCCTTTCAAGTCTGTTTGTGTAACAATAAGTGTTTATTACTCTTATCACATTTGCATGTGCTTTACACTTCTTGGTTCTTTGAATAACCCTAAACATGAAAGTGTCATTTATCGTTATGTGTGTTGATTGTAGTGTCCACGAGACATAGGCTAGCTCTAAATTACTTCTAAAAAGAAATGGATACTCCTACCAAATACTCAATATCAGGTGCTCCAAATGTCGATTGGTCATTTTCACAAGATAATATCCCTTAACTACTAATAGATTGAAGATTTTACAGGTCCTATCAACTTGCCTACTGGGTCTGTCTTTGACCACAGTTAGACTCTAAGTTTCAACTGCCAGGTAATATATTTTCTGTTGTTTTATAACAGCCAATGGTCCAAAAGTTTCTTGCTGATTTGTTACGGTTATACTTGCGATTTTGGGTGCTCTAGCATGTAGTTTTAGTGTCCAGATGTTAGCACATGCATACCAAAATAAATACAACACACCTATATATATTTACAACTGAAAATAAAGAGATCTAAGAGACTAATCAATGCATTTGTTTACACAGGTATTTTTGGTCAACATGACCCTGGATAACCCCCCCCCTCCCGGGGAAAACTAGTTTGGAATATGTATGTATATATGAGGAAAGCAGAAGAGGGAATACAACAAGTACAATAAATGATGGAACCTGATACAATAGAAACTTGATCTGAGTTGACATATAAACCTAAAACCTCCAAGTGCTCCCCAGAATGGTGCGCCCCACATACAAGCTGCCGAATCCACTAAATCTGCTCCAACTGCAAACTGTGAGCTCAGATCTGGAAACCCCTCCACGGTAATGAAGCTCTGCTAAATGTATTTCCTCTACAACTAATCTCACTGCAATCTGATGACTAGAATTCTCTCAACAACTGATGTGCCCCAATATGGCAATGCACCTTCCTCAGAAGTAGAACCTCTCCAATAAATAAACAAGGCAAGTAACTAGTAGCCTACCTCCATGAAAGCTAGCACCCAAGCTCAAGCATCCTCACAAAACTGACCTCATGCTCATCCTCCAAGAGCTCCTCTCTCAATGAACAAGTGAATGAATGAACAATGCACCCTCCTTCACCCTTTGCGCCCCTGTTTGACATCCAAAAGGAAACCTAGAGTATGAATGGTGGAGATCATCTCATCTTCCATCTAATCAATGGTTGAGTCCTCCCCATAAATATCTAAATAATTAACCCACATTGGGTTAAGTTTCCTAAGTCAAGTTTATGTCTCTAATTCACTCCTTTGTGAATTAATAGTCACTTTTAGGCCAAAATGACTAAATTTCACTTTAGACAAAGTCAAAGTGAAATTAGACAAAAGTACAAGGTACAAAGTGTAATGTCTTTCCCTCATGTGCTAAGGAGGTCATAAACACATGGGGAACACCTCCCAAGGTACAAAACTCAACACTCCCTTTTACCGAGGAAGGTGTTCCTCACCAAGCCCATCTTGTCTTTCAAATAGACATGCTTACCCCGTGGCAGGGCCTTGGTGAGAACATCTGCAACTTGGTCATCTGTAGATACATACTGCAAATGAACTGCCCCTCTCTGAACCCAGTCACGAATGAAGTGGTACCTAATCTCAATATGCTTCGACTGGTCATGAAACACTGGATTCTCAGAGAGTTTTATGCAACTCTAATTATCACAGTGAGTGACAGTCGGTGACATATCCTGACCAAATAAACCAACCAACATATTATGAATCCAAATGGCCTCGCAACTATCCTGACTTGCCTCCATATAATCTACCTCAATCGAACTCAAAGAAACTGACTTCTGCTTCCAGCTGAACTAGGAAACAAGTCCTGACCCCAAACTAAAGTAGCACCCCGAGGTGCTTTTCTTGTCAGCAACACATCTTGCCCAGTCTGAATTTTTGTAGCCAACCAAACAAACTCCTCTCCCCTGACATAGTCTAGGCCATATTCCACTGTCCCAAAAACATATCTCAAGACATGTTTTGACCCAACCATGTGAACACTCCTCGACTCAACCATGTACTGGTTGAGTGTGTTCACGACAAAACATATATCTGGTCTGGTGTTAACCATATACATAAGTGAACCGATCAACTGCCTGTATACTGTGGCATCCACCAACTGGCTATCTAAAGCACTAAGATTTTTCCAGTTGGTGATCATAGGTGTAGACATGGGTCTGCAGTCCTCCATTTGAAACCTGTTCAAAATATCTGTTGCATACTTCCCTTGCCCGAGAAATATGTGACCCTCCTCCTGCCATACCTCCATACCCAGAAAGTAGTGCATAAATCTGATATCACTCATCTCAAAATCTGATGCAAGTCCCGACTTGCACTCATCTATGAGATCCTTGGCTCTGGTGATGAATAAATCATCCACATACAAAATGAGAATGAGCGTGTCCTCACCCCTAATGATGAAATAGATGTTTGGATCAACATCGCTCTTCTCGAAGCCCATCTGAAGAAAATAAGTATCAATGCATGAATACCAAGCTCAGGGAACTTGCTTCAGACCATATATTTCCTTCCTTAGAAGACACACGTGAGTCTCCTTGTCACTCACCTCAAACCCCTGTGGTTTCTCTATGTACACCTCCTCCTCAATAAAGCCATTCATAAATGCGGTTTTCACATCCATCTGGTGAATGCACCAACCCATATTTTCTGCTATGACAATGATAGTGCTGATAGAAGTTTATCTCGCAACTGGTGCAAAAGTATCGTCATAATCAACTCGCTCAATCTATGAGAAGCCTCATGCCACAAAACGGGCCTTGTGTTTCTCCACGCTGCCATCTGCAACAATCTTGGTCTTGTACAACCACCTGGAAGTCACAACTGACTTCTCCATTGGCCTTAGAACCACATCCCAGACATCATTGCGCACAATGGATTCATACTCCTCGACCATGGCCTCTCTCCAGACCTGATGGTCCACTGCCTGCGCAAAAATCTGTGGCTCAATATCCCTAATACTCGTCACAAGTGCTAAATATGCTCCAAATCTGACTAGTGGCCTACTGTCTCTGATTTGGCTCTTGGGCTCCCCTACATTCTCCCTGGCCTCCTGAAACCATCTAGGTCTCCTCTTCCCTGAAGTGGTCAACAGAGAAGTAAGGTCTCTCTTCCCAAGAGTAACTTCCTCAGGAATCGTCTCAACACTATGAGATCCTAAAGTCTGTGCTCCCTCTAAAGTCTGTGCCCCATCTTACTAAACATGCTCTGACTGTTACCCTGAAGCTGTGCATGGTGACCCTGTCACCCCTGATACTGGTGTACCTGATGTCTAAGGTTGTGCTCCCTTTGAGACTACAACTGGAAACTTTGCATCATCCTCAAATCCAACTCTCGACTCAAGAGATCTCAAAAAATCCCTATCCTCCTCAAATCTGACATCTTTACTCACCACCACTTTCATAAGTGGCAGAATGTAGATGCAATAGGATTTTGACACCTTTGAGTTGTGGGGTCTAGCTTTGTCCTCCTCTCCAAGGGGACATGAGAGAAAGTCAAGCACCCAAATATCCTGATGTGCTCGACATCGGGCCTCCTATTAGTGAAGGTCTCCTTAGGAGTCATCTTCCCCAAAATCCTATGGGGGCTTCTGTTCTGCAGGTAAACTGCAGTAGCACATGCCTCTGCCCACAAGTACAAATGAAAACTCTGATCATGCATCATGGATCTCATTGCACCGGTAATGGCCCGGTTCTTCCTCTCGGCAACCTCGTTCTACTAGGGGTTATAAGGTACGGTCATCTGTCTCCTGATGCCATGCTGTGCACAGAAGTCTACAAACTATCTCAAGGAATACTCTCCCCCGTTATCCGACCACAAGAATTTGATATTCTTTCCTGATTGCTTCTCCACAAGAGCTCTAAACTCTTGGAACCATGTGAAGGCCTCACTCTTGGCCTTCACGAAATAGATCCAAGTCTTCCTCGAGCAGTCATCAATAAATGTGAGATAGTACTCACAACCACTCAAGGACCTCCGAGTCATGGGCCCACACACGTCTGTGTGTACTAATTCTAGTATCCCAGCTGACCTGGTGTCACTGCTGGGGAACGATGCCTTGGAAAAATTTCCAAGCACACACCCTCTGCAAACATCATGATGCTCTATGTTGATCTGTGGCACTCCGGTCACAACCTCTCTCAGTCCTCCAAGAGCCCCATGATGTAGGTGGGCCATCCTACGATGCCATAACTCACATAATTGTCTGC
>SNQJ01S0119408.1:27364-52910 GCA_010110895.2 Picea sitchensis
ATACCTTTATTAATTAATACTGGAACTATTATTAATGAAATGGGGAGGTTAGGAGCTTGGGACGCGTTGTGCCGAGCTACTAAGGGAATTCCTGTGTGAAAGGAACTATAATTCATAACGATCGGTTCATAACCTACATAAACAGGAGGTGAAACCAATGGATGGATATCAAAGTTTAGGAGGATTTGGATATCAAAGTTTAGGAGGATTTGGATCCTGCTAGATCTACTGCTTATGCTAGATATACTACTGGTTCTGCTACTGGATATGGTTATATCGCCTTTGCTGCTGGTTGCTGCTAGCTGTGTTTCTCTATGTACGGATACATAGGCTATTGTTGGATCAAGGTAAACAACAGATGCTTAGTCAATTGCTCAACCTGCTACTGGATCAACTTTTGCTTAAATCATTGAAGAATCAATAGCTAAGACTGGCTTTACTGACTGTCTTGTTAGATAGATATCTTTGGATGACTAGCTAGCTTTGCTAGTTGTGGTTCTCGATCTTGAACAAAAGAATTTGGCTCTCTCGCATCTGAATCTCCATCACGAACATAATTTGGTGCATCGAGTTATCCAAAAGCATCAATCTCATCGTCAAAAGCAGAAGAAAGAACCCTCTAAGAATGTTCTATCGGTGTGTTCTTAGTACTATAACCAGATCGAGAGCTTTCTTATAGAAAGAAGGAAGCACCATAACCAACTCTTTGTGCCACAGTAAAAGAGAAATTGGAATAGCAGCCATTGCACAGGAATAACACACAAACAAATTTTCATTACTTAATAAACAAATGGAGGTTACATATATAGCATGCAAATCACTGACTCAAGTGGTTATGATTAGCTAAAAATAGTAAATCTAGAAACTCACAGTTACAACAGTCATAGTTAACCTAGAAACTCACAGTTACTACAGTTGTAAGCATTATCTCGAACACCCTCCCTTAATGCTTACATTACAAATATCACAATCACAAATTACAAAACATAACAAAAGGTTACAACACTAGAACTTTCATCTGTCTGCCTGATCTGGTCTTCCTCAGCACTGAAACTCACTCTGCAATCACACGGCTTCTGGTCTTTCTTCTTCGAGCTTTCCATCGACACATTTAAAGTCAAAACACCTCTGACCATCTTTCTTGCACTTGTACACTGGACAATTTGACA
Organism: Picea sitchensis; assembly: GCA_010110895.2. Classification (NCBI taxonomy): domain Eukaryota; kingdom Viridiplantae; phylum Streptophyta; class Pinopsida; order Pinales; family Pinaceae; genus Picea; species Picea sitchensis. Next base: position 28,534 of record SNQJ01S0119408.1, read on the forward strand.
ACTTGGCACATCAGGGCTTCCGTGATAAAAGTTGACAATTATTGATGCATTCTATGAACTTGCCTTCATCTGTCAGATTTTTGCTTTCGGCTATCCTTCAGTATCTAGAAGAAAATTTTGGATACTAAATGTCCTCAACATTCCTTTACACAAGGTGACTTCCAATAAAAACAATGTACTTGATACTAGGGCTACTAGCTTGCATCAAAATACAAGTTCTTATTTTTACATAAGCACTTACACACAAAACTTTAAACTCACCAGGTAAATGTAACCTGTAATTGTCGATCTTGGAGCACCGAAGTACAACAAGAATCTACAACTTATAACAGACTTGTACACATACTCAAACCGGTGATGTGTTCTCTTGGCACCGAAGAACGTCGAGAACCACTAACTTTAACATATGCTACTCTGTTCAATGACTGGTTCTTCATTGTATATACAAAATACAAACTTGAACCCCACACTATATGCACAAAAGAAAATTCCACACAACAAATTTGCATATGAAGAAATTAGAACACCAACAAATCTTCCGTGCCTTTGAATTGTAGCCGGTATTCAACTCATTGTGATAATAATATTGAGCAGTGGATTGCATTCAGGATCTTGATATTGCGAATATGATTGAATGAGAAGGGCGATTCAACCATGCTGACCATCAACGTCTTCATATTGAGAAAAGCAGGGCAGCTCATACTGAATTCTGTAGAAAGAGAAATGGATCTGAAATGTTACGAACTGAGAAGCAATTTCCCACGGATCTGGATCAAGCGGCAAGATGTGTATGCAGGACAGCTTCAGATCTATAGCTTGACGCAGTGAACCAATTAAATTAACCACTCTAAATGAACCAATTAAATTAACAAAATTTAAGAATTCCAATTTATATCCATTTTTCATTAACTACTCAACATCTTTGTGATGGAGTAAGCTCACAACCACCATTTCATTATAGGAATATGGAAAAGTCCACAAGGAAGAGCAATTGGAATAATCAACTTAATATAAGAAAATATTAAATCCCAACACATACAGGTTTGTGCTACTTTTAGTGCAAGATGAGTGTTCACATTTCTACGTTTAGTGCAAGATGAGTGTTCACATTTCATAGTTTTCATCTCCTTGTTCCTTACTCATTGTAAAACTCTACAGGTTAAATTCTATAGGAACAAACTAAAAAAGGTTACAATCGACAACAAGTGACAAAAACATGAGGATAAACTAGACATAACCTAGGAACCTTGAAAGTAAATGAGGTATGAAATACAATTATAAACAAAACCTCAAATTAGAAAAAATATGTAGAGATGAAAAATAGAAAATTTGGCATTGCCCTGAGTTATAAAAGCACATGTCAACTCAAGTTATAACTTAAATTGTTGTACATGCATCACAGTCCATATGAAAGTATACAATTTGAAATGACTCCAGGTTAATTGAGACCAATTACACCAAAAATACAGGAATTCAAGGTTGTTGTGTGAGGCATATGTATAGCCTATGATACAAGTATAGAATAAAACCACTATAATCTTTGGGAAAATATACTATGGCATGGTTGTTCTGTGAGACAAATGTATAGCCTATGTGGAGAGAAGTATAGAATACAACCACTGTAATCTTTGGGAAAATATACTACCAAGCTACTGAAGTCGAATGCATACAAAACCAAACCATATTACAACCCCTACTTTGGTTATACAAATTGCTTATCTTATTCCATTTAGAAGAAGAAATCACATAGAAGGTTGGTGACAGAAAACAAAGATAGAAAATTTCTTTACTAGTTCTAATTGAAGGTTAATATTACGGGGTTGTGTATGCTAGGTATAGAGAAAAATCACATAGATTAGAAAGTAGCAACTAATAGGTGAAATGTTATTAAATTCAACAATATGTAACCATTGATCAACCCAACCATAAAAGAGGTGAATCAAACAAATGTTGATTGAACCATTTTGTCACAGACAACCTCATATTAGCTAAAATTGAAAGATGAATTTTAAATCCTTCCTCCACGAGATAATTTGTTTGTAACTGAATAAGAATCCAAAAAAATTAAGATTAGATTCACAATAATATGAATACTTTAGTTTATTAATAGATAAAAATAGAATTTACTATGGTAAATAGATACAAATAAATTTTAGAACAAAGAGGAAGAACTTATTTTGAATTCTGATACCATAAAATTTACTAATATGTTTTCATATGAACATTATTAAGTGGAATAATAAAATCATAGAACAACAATAATTCATACATGTAAATAAAATAAATTCCATAATAGAACATCATAGGTCATAACATAGCATTTACACAAACAAATAAAGACCCTTATCTTTTGTGAATTAAACACCAAGTGTGTGTAGACCTTCAATATTCCTCCAATGCGGTGCAGACCTCACGCTCACAATTTTTTTAGCGATTGGGTCCGTCAGTTGAATGAACTCCACGAGGGCAAAGGAAGTCGTAAGCCAGTCTAATTTATGATTATCAACAATATTTCTCCTTCCAAGGTGCCAACTATTAAAACTATCCTATAGTATCTCATTCCCAGAGGCGATTCTTGTCCCCTTTGTAGGAGTATGCCCCTTCACTAATCAACAGTCCTTTGATTTCCCTTATGGGGCTTCAACAACGATTGAGACAATGAGACTCATATCGGTAGTTGAATTCCAAGGGTGCAAGGAACAATTCCAATAGTTTCTCACCAGGAGGAAACCTACTCCACTGAACCCAAGCCTGCTTCATCCTGAGACCTTACAAACCACTTGTTCATACGGGCTTGGCATTCTACCTCTACAACAACAATAGAGGCATGACAACTCACCTCTTGACCCAACAACCATATGAAGTGCAGTGCCAAAATGGAAATCGTATTAGTGTACCTCGGGGACAATAGGAGATAATGTGTTGGAATAATGAAGGAATGGTGGGAAATACACTAAATATCCCTCTTATAAATGCATGTGCCTTTTATGACACATGGGACTCAAAGGATTCCTCGTCCTGTTGAAATAATGTAGCTACTGAAGAGCATTCTTATTATTTTGTTGTGGATTAAATCCCATTGTGGATTAATCATGTCATTATTATTATTTTTATTATTAGATTAATCCCATTGAGGGGATTAATCAAATTAAATAATTAATATAAGGATAAATCCCCTTTTGCGGGTTGGTCATGGGACAATTATAATGTAAAGAATAGAAGTCGGCCCGGCGGTTATAATGAGGCAGATTTCGTCCGTCCGTTCATCCATTCCATCCTTCCGTCCATGCCATTTCCATTCCATGGGCCATCCTTCCATCCATTCCTCATGTCCATCCTTTCCATTCCATCCATCCATCCATCCAGCGTTCATCCATCCATCCATCCTTCCTTATAAGTAAATTTTCTTTCACCCTTTCTCAGATTTATTTAATCAATCAATCAATCCATCCATCCATCCTTCCTTCCACCATCCATCCATCCTTTCCTTCCATTCCATTCCATTCCATCCATCCATTCCATCCACTCCTTTTCCTTTCCTCCTCCTTTCATCCGTCCATTCCTTCCATCCATCCTCCATTCCATCCATCCATCCGTCCTCCATCCGTCCTCCGTCCTTCTTTCCTTTTCCATCCATTCCTTTCCTCCTTCCTCCATCCTCCATCCTCCATTATCCTCCATCTCCATTCCTTCCTTCCTCCTTCCTTCCTCCGCCATTCCTTTCCTCCATTCCTCCGTGTCCATCCTTCCATCCATCCTCCTCCATCCATCCATCCTCCTCCATTCCTTCTTTCCTTCCTTCCATCCTTTCCATTTCCATCCATCCATCCATGTCCATCCATCCATCCTCCTTTCCATCTCCATTCTTTCCTTCCTCCGGCTCCTCCTTTCCTTCGGCTCCATTCCTTCCGGTCTCCATCCATCCATCCTTCCTTGTCCATCCATCCATCCGTCCTCCGTCCATGTCCTCCATTTCCATTTCCATTTCCTCCATTCCTGTCCATTCCATTCCATCCATCCATCCATCCATCCGTCCTTTCTTTCCTCACTCTTTCAAATCTTCAATCTCCTTCTCATCATTGGCGGTAAGGAAGTAATCGATTATTGCTCTCGACCTGATCAGGCCAGTACATCGGCGCATGTTACGCTAGGCTAGCGGCTTATGGCTTCGAAAGTTTTTGACAGACCTATTTGATTTGAAGATGAGATCAACCCAGCGATTCTGTAATCAAAGATGTATTAAAATGGCAGAGAATCATGTGTTCCATGGCAGGTGGGAAGCACCCTTGAGAGATCCGCTATCATTTCATCCAGCGACGTAGTGCGGAGATTACGAGCTCCGATTATATTAGCAGGATGAGCGGGTTGAGTGTGATGACTAAGCCTCTGTCGTGTAAGGTTGAAACACTTTTCGGATAAGCAGGTATTGTCGAAATGACCTTCAGCGAAGGGAGTAGATGTGATTCCTTGCCGTGCGTTGTTGGGCAGTAAAGCAAGATGAGTTATGCTTGACCAGTTGTTAGGCGTAAAGCATAGCGCCGATGATTCCTTTAGCCGACCCTGGTTGTTGGATGTAAGGCAAGATGAGTCATTGCTTCTGTCTTCGTTGTTAGGCGTAAAGCATGGCATTTTACGTGATGATCACTTAACCCGACCTGCAGCTGTTAGGCGTAAAGCAGAGATGAGTCCTGCGCCCGACCTGCGTTGTTAGGCGGTAAAATTATGGCTGGCAGTGATCCTTGCTTCGACCTGTTAGACGTGAAGTAAGATGAGTCATTTCTTCCGACCTCGTTGTTAGGCGTAAAGTATGACGGCGTGTGATCCTTGCTCCTGACCTGCGTTGTTAGGCGTAGAAGCAAGATGAGTTATGCTTCGACCTAGTTGTTAGGCGTAAAGCGAGATGTTGATGTTTTTTTCTTGCTTCTGACCTAGTTGTTGTAAAGCAAGATGAGTCATGCGCCGACCTCGTTGATTGACGTAAAGCATGGCCAGTATGTTCCTTGCTTGTGACCGCGTTGTTAGGCGTAAAGCAAGATGAGTTATGCTTACGACCTAATTGTTAGGCGTAAAAACATAATCGCGATGATTCCGCAAAGCCGACCTAGTTGTTAGCGGTAAAGCGAGATGTTGATGTTCCTTGCCGACCCTCGTTGTTGGCGGTAAAGCAAGATGAGTCATCGCCGACCTAGTTGTTAGGCGTAAAGCATGGCGTTGTGATTCCTAAACCCGACCTAGTTGTTAGCGGTAAAGCGAGATGATGATATTACTTGCTTGACCTAGTTGTTAGGCGTAAAACAAGATGTGGCCCGACACTAAGCTACCGGTTTGGCAGGCTGACGAGCTGAGTGTAGATGCTTGTGATGTGAATTCTTGGTGACACTAAGCTACCGGCAACTTGGCGTGACATTGAGCTAGTGTAGTCGTGTGATGTGATGTGACTGACGAATACCAGCTTAACCGTTGTGACATTGAGCTGGTGTAGTACTATGATGTGACAACCTTGTACTTTGATGAGGTATCATTTTCTTGATACATATTTGATGGAATGATAGTAGCATTCTTTTGAGAATGATGATCTTTGCCTGATGAAGAAAACTTAGATGACTCGTAAATATGCTAACAATTTGATTTGAGATGATATTGATACTATCCTCGAGATGCCATAGATGATGCAGACCTCTCTCACCTAATCTTGATGAAGGCTGATAAGAATACCCTTCTTGTTAAGGGGGTGTTGAAATAATGTAGCGCGAAGAGCATTCTTATTATTTTGTTATTGGATTAAATCCCATTGTGGTTAATCATGTCATTATTATTATTTTATTATTAGATTAATCCCCATTGAGGATTAATCAAATTGGTAATTGTATAAGGATACGTCCCTTTTTCTTGGATTCAGTTAAATGGACGAATTATAGTAAAGAATAAAAATTAGGCCCGGCGGTTATGATGAAAGGGCCAGATTTATTTAAAGGTGGATTTACCCACCCGGTGAGAGAATTGACCCTGCCGGAACGACTCTTCACACGTGCTAGTTTTGTATAAATAAGAGGCTAAGCCTCACTTCTAACACACTTCCCTTGCTCATGATCTTATGAGGCAACTTGAAATGTCAACTTGCCTGTGAGAGGAGAAGAAGGGTGGTGCATCTCTTGGGAGGAGGATTTCATTATTGGTTGAGTTATCTCTTGAACTCTTAGATAAGCTATTTATGATAAGAGGAAGTTTTCTTTGGGTTTTCTTCCCCTAGAGGGTTTCAGGATAAATGTTGTGTCTATTGACGTTATGTATTTCCGGTGATCTTGTGGATTTATTATGCTCTTGTCTTTATGAAATGCAAAGAGACTATAATATCAACATAAAACATTATGATCCCTACTTAGGAACTTAGGATATGTTTATATCCATAACTTTAGCTTTAAAAATGTTAACATATTATTCCATTGAGATTGAGCCCCATTATTTTACAGCTTCCCTAGACTCATAGCCTCCTTTCCCTTTCTAGTAGTGTATCCTCCCATCTCTCAACTTCTGGGTCGGTTTACCAGCGATTGATGTATTTTATCAATAGTGTGAGTGTTTATATATTACAATAAGAGGTTCACTCACCATTAACATCTAGGATCCTCGTCCTAATTATCACATAAGCACTCCGACCACAATATCACAACAAATACAAAACATTTATTACACAATTAAAATGGAGTATCAACCTAGGGATATTACAATACCCTCCCCTTTTTTATGCACTATCCTCAATGCATTTATATACAATGTACATTCAAAAAATTTCAAAAGGCTCCATGCCTTTGCTATTGAACTGTTTTATCCTTGTGGTGCTCTTCTTGTCAAGCATCATATTCATGTCTTCATACTTCAATTGAAAGTCCTTTTCTCTATTCAACCAAAAGTGCTTCAGGAAATAAATCATCCTAATATGCAACTCAAAATGTGATTTGAAGTGGTTGATAGAAAAAGTGGGGAAGAAAGTAAACACCTCTTGCAAAAAAATGGTTGTCGAGGGGAGTTTGTATGGTTTTAGGTGAAGTTGTTTTGGAAACAATTCCAATCTATTAAATATTGTTTGGTTGGGTCCAAAGAAGTGTTTTGGAAACTATTAGGAAGCTTTGCTAGAATTTTATATGGTTTTTAGACTAAAAACTGAAAGGTATGATGCTAGCCTCATGGAAAAAACTAGCATTTCCAAAATTCTTTGGAGGATGGGGTCTCAAAATTATTTTATCTTTCAAGGTTGTTGCTCCAAAAAGCATGTGGAGGCTAATTCAAGGAACACATTTAAGGGCCCACCCAATAAGAGTTATGTATATATCCCCTAATACAATGAAGGATTGGATCATAAGTCCCATCAAACAATAATTCTCCTAATTTTCTAATTAGATTTTATTATTTTTAAGAGAATTTTATTATTTTTGCCATAACAAAACTATTTGTGCATTACTAGCAGAATAAATTCTTCATTTTATTCATGTTTTATTTATAACAAACAAATTACCTATCAATATATAGGTTCAGGTGTGAAAATTCATAATACATAAGGCTATCGGTCGCTATGGCAGTTGAAGTGGAGTTCGACACATGGGACAACTGAGCAACCATTTTGAAACACAGTTAGTGTTAAAGAGGCGGGAGCATGGTAGCCGACTGAGAGTAGGATTGTCATTTCCATTTTTTTGTTGTCATCTTCGTCAACATGATTCAAGGCATCTGTGCAAATAACACATTTCTCTCTTCCTTGTTCAATGGACAGTTCATCTAATTCAACGGATTCACACACTCTCTCTAGTATCTCTTAGACGTCACTCGCTGCTTCTTTTTCAATCGTTTCATCTTCATCTTCACTTGTTTCATATTCATCTTCACTTGTTTCATTTCATCTTCACTTGTCTCATTTTTAGGAATAAATGACGACAGTTGGAAGCCAACAATTCCAAATACTGGTGCGTCTAGCTGCGGCCACATCTACATCGGAAACTTCGGCGCGCAACTCTCCATTATTGAGTGCGCCAACTAGAAATCCTTATACCCTAGCTTGCACAAGCATCTGATCATCATTGCCTGCACCGATTCCAAATGTTGGTGACCCGGATTGCACCCGTTGTGCTTCATCATTCATTGCACCAATTCCAAATGTCGGTGTCCCAGATTGTACCAATTTCTTGTTCTTCTACTTCACCACCTTGAATATTTATTTCACTCTCCCCATATCCTTCTCCTCCACTTTTTGCTATGATTTGGTACCTATTACCGTTTGATTAGCGTCTCCTAGCAAGCTAACACAAGCTTCTATAACTATGTACCAAGCGCAACACAACAAATTACTACCTCTTACAATATGAGTTCATTGCCATAGGATATACAAATCCATATATATATATATATATATATATATATATATATATTTGGTGATCTTTGTGATTAACATTCCGGTGATGTCATCACAGGTTCCATAGGGAACATAGCAGCCTGAGATGTGATGAGTGCTTAGAAGAAGTCCCATGTGGTTAAACACCATATCATTGTGGCCATGGATTCATTATGTGGTGTAACAAATCCTATCAATCTTTGTGATGACTTTGTGATGACTTTGGTGGTAAAATGGTAAGAAAAAGTTTCTAAGAGGATATCTAGTGGTAGTATAAACTGCACTACTAAAGAAGATGTTGAAGTGTTGATGTGTAGCACTTGCCTCTCAATTAATGAAATTCACTAGGGGAGAAACATGTTGAAAGGAATGTTTCTTTGTGTTAAGAAATCCTTTTTATGCCAATGCTATAGGATTATGAAACTCTAGGTCAAATGGTCATGTTGTGCCATAGTTGTTGCAGATGTGGATAGAGTGGTTTAGAGGAATATGGAACTCTAGGTCAAATGGTTGTGTTGGGACATAGTTGTTGTAGATGTAGATAGAGTGGTTCCTCCATGTTATAATGCTCTACCCATGGTAGGAAAATGAAATATGGAAGTGTGCAACTGAAAGAAGCCCCTCCATTGAATGGACAAGTGTTTGTGAGGATTATAACATCATACCTATTTGAAATCATATGTATTGTCTCCCATAGACCCTTGTTCATACCGCAGCTCGAGGAAGAGTTGTATTGTCTTCTTAAGTACAAACCATATGTAATAGGCAAAGTGTGGCCTGTGCTAAGTTATGTAGGATATGTAGATTATGATTATAAGCATGTAGTATAATTCATTGGAGTGCTAGTGTTTAATTCTCAGGTGATAAAAGAAAGTGTGAATGAGCCTAGTTGTGTTGCACTAATGAATCAATGAATTCTCTCACACTATACATGGGATGTACTCTAGGCGCTATATGATGTGAAAGATCTAAGAGGTGATTTTTAATTGAAAGTAATAAAATAATAAACACATAGAACTTTTTGTGAATAGTTTAAAATTGAATACTCATTGTATTTATGCTAAAAGTGTTTTTATAGTTTTAAAATAGTTCCATTCTAAATTATTTGTCAAACAAAAGGTAATAAATTAGTATGTATGTCCCCAAATAAGGGGTGTTGTTAGAGATGCTCTCTTCTTGGTAGGTGCTCCCTCATGTTTTTTATAAATCCCTCTTGTGTTTTATCATAAGTGTCTAGGATTTTCTTGTGAACATTGAAACATGTCAAAATGCTAAAAATATTGTAAGAAATAACATGCAATCATAAGCATGGAAATGCATAAACAAGTGAATTTAACCAAATCATAAAGTGGTTTATACCTAGAATAAACAGTTTTGTTGGAATTTAATGGATTTCCTCTTACCAAAACATCCAATGAGAGAATAAATTTAGTCTAAGAAAAATGCATTGATCCAATTTTGTTAAAAATTACAGCACTATAAAATTTCTACAAGATAAAAGACAAATTTATAGAGGCTCCTAAACTTAAAGAATAATATGTTGCTTTCAAATTTTCCCTTCCCTACTGGAAAAAGAAAGAAGTCTTTATGGGTGAGTGAGGATTGAAATATAGTTCTCGGATTTGAAAACATGCAATTTTAAACTTCCACAGGAGCCTTGATTCAATTGGGAAATGCAATTTACCAATAAACCTTCAACTACTAGACATATTATAAAATAAAACCACAAAATTGGTGGTCTCTCATCCCATAACTATAACTATAGGAAGGAGAAAATGATGCACACCCTGATTTGGATTATATATCCGATTAAAGTGTATGTAGAAAATACACTAGATTTTTGTGATAAAAATTATATCTGTAACAATTATGTTAAATTAAGCATGAAAACAAAAGTGGATATCAAACCTCCAAAATAAATTGTCACCAATGTTCTAATAATTAATGTTGTAGTGGATCCCTACCATTTAAAATAATCATTGGTAAGGTTGTATTTGAAATTGAAATCATTAACTCCGTAATTTCTAAATTGATGGCTCAATATTGTTGACTAAGTGGAAAACTGAAGTTTGAAAAAATTCCTTATGAACTTATGGAGTCACTAAAACTTAAAATCTTCATGCTATAGGGAAGGGTCATTATTTTTTGGAGGTCCAACAACTCTAAATGAACCAATTAAATTAACAAAATTTGTGAATTCCAATTTATATCCATTTTCCATTAACTACTCAACATCTTTGTGATGGATTCAACTCACAAACACCATGCCATTATAGGAATATGGATAAGTCCAGAAGGAAGAGTGTTAGAATAATCTACTTGATATAAGAAAATATTAAATCCCAACACGTACATGTTTGTGCTACTTTTTGTGCAAGATGAGTCTTCACATCTCTACGTTTAGTAGAAGATGAGTGTTCACATTTCATAATTTTCATCTCCCCATGCCTTACCCATTGTAAAATTCTACAGGTTAAATTTTGTAGGAACAAACTAAAAAAGGTTACAATGGACAACATGTGACAAAAACATGAGGATAAATTAGACATAACCTAGGAACCTTGAAGAAAATAGAATTAAAATACAATTGTAAACACAACCTCAAATTATAATAAGTATGTAGAGATGAAAAATTGAAAATTTGGCATTTCCTTGATCTATTGTTGAGTTAAGGCAAGTATTAAAAAAAGCACTTGTCAAATCAAGTTATAACTTAAATTGTTGTACATGCATCACAGTCCATATGAAAGTATATAATCTGAAATGACTCCATGTTAACTGAGATCAATTACACCAAAATCTGAGGAGTCGTGGATTTGTTGTGTGAGAACTTATGTGTTATGCTTTGTGTGGATAAGCATTATAGAATACAACCACTATAATCTTTGGGAAAATATACTATGGCATGGTTGTTACGTGAGACATGTCTTATAGCTTGTGTGTCAGAGAGTATATAGAATACAACCACTTTTAATCTTTACTAACAAAAGAAATATACTATGAAGCTCTTTGAAGTCCGAGATACGCCTGAACACCAAACCATATTACAATCCCTACTTTGGTTATACAAATTTCTTACTTATGCCATTTAGAAGAATAAATCACATAGAAGGTTGGTGACAGAAAATAAAGATGAAGTATTAAAAATATAGAAAATTTCCTTACTAGTTATAATTGAAGGTTAATATTAAAGGGTTTTGTATGCTAGATATAGAGAAAAACCACATTGATTGCAAAGTAGGAACTAATAGGTAAAATGTTATTAAATTCAACAATATGTAACCATTCATCAACCCAACCATAATAGAGGTGAATCAAACAAATGTTGGGTTGAATGCATTTCTCTGAGGGAGACAATACTCATATTAGCTAAAATTGAAAGACGAATTTTAAAGCTGAATAAGAATGAGAAAGACTTGAAGACTAGATTCTCAAGAATATGAATACTTTAGTTTATTAATCCACAAAAATAGAATTTACTATTGTAAATAGATACAAATAAATTTTAGAAAAGGAGAACTATTTTTTCTTATTATTGTTTGTAACATCCCATACCCCTCATGTTGGGCAGTGCTACATGAAAATTTTGAATTAGTACATGTGAAATTACCACATCAAAATTTTGAATTATGATGCCATAAAATTTACTGATATGTTTTTAATATGAACATCATTAAGTGGAATAATAAAATCTTAATAAACAATCATTCATACATGTAAATAACCTAAATTCCATAATAGAACATCATAGGTCATAACATAGCATTTACACAAACAAATAAAGACACTTATCTTTTAAGATTAAGCACACTATGTAGCAGACCTTCCATTATTCCTCCAATTAAGTGAACCTCCTGCTCATAATTTTATGATTGGGTCACCCTCGATTTGGGGCTAAGACTCCACGAGGGCAAAGGAAGTCGTAAGCCAGTCTAAGGTATGATTTTCAGCTAGATTTCTCCTTCCAAGGTGACAACTTTTAAAACTATCCTACAATATCTCATTCCCAATGCACTTGTCACACCCGAGTCAGCCCTTCACTAATGCTTGGTCCTTTCATTTCCCTTATGGGAGCTTCAACAGCAATGGGGCGAGAAAGACTCATATCCACATTTATTGAATTCTAAGTGCACTTGAGGAGGAACAATTTGGTGGTTTATCAGGGAGAGAAGGCTACTCCACGGGCCTAAAAACCCTCCTCTTCATATGAACCTTACTAACCACCTCTTCATACACGCCTGGCATTTTGCCTCTACAGCAGCAACAAAGGCTTAACAACTCACCTCTTGCCCCAGCAATAACCATATGAGGTACAGGTACCATAATGGAAATCGTACTGTACCCATGGATGATAGGAGACAATGTTGGAATAATAATGAAGGAATGAAGGAAATACACTAAATATCCTCTTGGTCATGTGCCTTTTAAGACAAATGGGACTCAAGGAATTCACTCATCCCTACTTAAGAAGCTTAGGATATATATTCATATCCATAACTTTGGCTTTTAAAATGTTAATATATTATTCCATTGGGATTGAGCCCCATTATTTTATCCCTTCCTAGACTCTTAGGCTCCCTTTCCGTTTGTAGTGGTGTTTATCCCCCCAAACTCTTAGGCTCCATGACTAACACATCCCCACAGGATCCCTCGTCTAATTATCACATAGACACTCAGGCCTATAATATCACAGCGGCTCACCAACCTATAAAACATTTGTACAACTAAAATCATGAATCAACTTTGAGGGTATTACATTTCCCTCACCCTTATTTATTCACTATCCTCAATGCATTATATACATGTACATTCAAAATTATTCAAAAGATTCCAAAGTACCTTTGCTATTGAAGTGTGTGTTATCCTTGTAGTTGCTCTTCTTGTCAAGCATCATATTCTTGTCTTCATACTTCAATTGAAAGTCCTTTCCTCTTCACAAAGGCCGCTTGAGAATAAATCATCCATATGCAACTCGAATGTGATTGGTAGTGGTTGATAGAAAAAGTGGGGAAGAAAGTAAACACCTCTTGCAAAAAATGGTTTTCGAGGGGAGGTTGTATGGTTTTAGGTGAAGCTGTTTTGGAAGCAATTTCAATCTATCAAATATTGTTTGCTTGGCTCCAAAAAAGTGTTTTGGAAACCATTAGGAAACTTGCTAGAATTTTATATGGTTTGTAGAACAAGGAAACCATTAGGAAACTTTGCTAGAATTTTATATGGTTTGTAGACTAAAAACTGAAAGGTATGATGCTAGCCTCATGGAAAAAACTAGCATTCCCAAAATCCTTTTGAGGATGGGGCCTCAAACATTATTTTATCTTTTCAATGGTTGTTGCTCCAAAAAGAATGTGGAGGCTAATTCAAGGAACACATCTTTGGGCCCACTGAATAAGAGCTATGTATATATCCCCTAATACAATGAAGTATTGGATCATAAGTCACATCAAACAATAGAATAAAGCCTCAATAATATGGAAAATTATTATCTATGCTTTCCCTACTATTGGAAACTAATTGAATTGAGAAATTATAAAAGGCAATAAATTTCAAATTTGTTGACCCCTATGTAGGGAGCAAGTTAAGCACAAAATTCCACTCAATATAATTCAGGAACTAAGCAACAAAGGTTACTTCAATCATAAATATGTTGCAAACACTCCTTGGCACCAACGCGGATAAACATAGGAAGAATTTGAATTGGAGCAAAGTATGCAAAAGAGACACTTGCCATAATGATTTTAATTACCTATGCATAGATAGAATGTCAAAAGATGGAGTTGGGCTGAGAAACTTGGATTATTTTAATATTCCAGAATGACCACATTGCAAAATATAATCATGAACCATAAACCTAAACTTAAGTATTTTCAATTTAATATCTCATATTTGGTATAATAATAGTTATGATAATGCTTTCAAGTGTGAATAAACTGTTACTTAACATTATTCTTGCAACAAGAATTTTTCAATAGTTTACTCTACATACACAGTAGAACTTTTCTTAATAAATCATTTATGTTCGATTTAGAATATAAAGTTAACTCAGATAAAATATCTTATAATTTTTTACTTAATATTAGTCATTGCAATAATTCTCCCAAATTTTTAATTAGATTTTATTCATTTATAACAGGCATTTGTTTTTTAGCTATAAAAGATTATTTGACAAATTACTTACAGCAGACAAATTGTTCATTTTATTCATGTTTTATCTATAATAAACAAATTACCTATCAATAAATATATTCAGGTGTGAAAATTCATAATACATAGGGCTACCCGTCGCTATGGCCAAGGAAGTTGAGTTCGACACATGGGACAGGAAGTTGAGTTCGACACATGGGACAGGAAGTTGAGTTTGAAATGCATGGTAGCCGATGTAGAGTAGGAAAGAGGTGGGAGCATGGTAGCAGATGTAAAGTAGGATTGCCATTGTCATCTTCCTCAACATGATTCAAGGCATCTTCTCTCCTCCTTGTTCACCGACCAGTTCATCTAATTCACACACTCTCTCCAGTATCTCTTGGACGTCATCTTCTTCAATCGTTTCAACGGATTGACTTGCTTCATCTTCGTCTTACTTTGTTTCATCTTCAGGAATAAATGCCGACAGTTGGAAGCCAACAATTCCAAATACTGGTGCGTCTAGCTGCGGCCACATCCGTGGGAAAATTCCAAATTCTGCTGCTCGTACTCGCATCGGCCACTCTCCATTATTGAGTGCGCCGATTCCATTATTGAGTGCACCGATTCCAAATGCCGGTGACCCAGATTGCACCCGCTGTGCTTCATCATTCACTGCACCAATTCCAAATGCCGGTGTCCCAGATTGTACCTGCTGCCCTCCATCATTGACTGCACCGATTTCTTGTGCTTCTATTTCACCACCTTCAATATTCATTCCACTCTCCCGATCTTCTCCATGAATTGCGAAGTGAATATGTGTATCGGAGTGAACAAGTCCTTCCATATTCTCTTTTCGCTAAAGGACTCAGCGAGAGCACCTATTACTACTGTTAATTGCTCCTAACCCAACCGCTTCTTTCCTGACTGTGTGGCAACTGAAACACAACAAATTACAAACTCTTACAATATGAGTTCATTGCCATAGGGCATACAAATCCATATATATAGATATTTGGTGATGCTGGCGGTCGCGGCCTGAGCTCCCGGTTGACGTCGGCCCGGGTTCCAAAGAGTGCCCCTAAACGCCCACAGATGTGATGAGTGCTCTAGAAGAAGTCCCATGTGGTTAAACACCATATCATTGTGGCCATGGATTCATAATGTGGTGTAACAAATCCTATCAAGCTTTGTGATGACTTTGGTGGTAAAATGGTAAGAAAAAGTTTCTAAGAGGATATCAAGTGGTAATATAAACTGTACTGCGAAAGAAGATGTTGAAGTGTTGATGTGTAGCAGTTGCCTTTCAATTTATGAAATTTACTAGGGGAGAAAACATGTTGAAAGGAATGTTTTTTTGTGTTGAAAGGAATGTTTCTTTGTGTTAAGAAGTCCTCTTTATGCTAATGCTAGAGGAATATGGAACTCTAGGTCAAATGGTTGTGTTGTGCCATAGTTGTTGTAAATGTAGATAGAGTGGTTTAGAGGAATATGGAACTCTAGGTTATAATGCTTTACCCATAAATGAAATAAAAATATGAAGTGTGCAATATGAAAATGAAAAAAGCCTCATTGAATGTACAAGTGTTTCTGAGGAATATAACATCATACCTATTTGAAATCATATATATTGTCTCCCATAGACCATTGTTGATACCTCAGTTAGAGGAAGAGTTGTATTGTCTTCCTAGGTACAAACCATATGTAATAGGCAAAGTGTGGCCCATGTAAAGTTATGTAGGATATCTAGATTATGATTATAAAAGAAATTGTGAGTGCACCTAGTTGTGTTGCAGTAATGAATCAAGGAATTACCTCACACTATACATGGGGTGTACTCTAGGCGCTATATGATGGGAAAGATCTAAAAGGTGATTTTAATTAGTAATAAAATAAAAACATAGAACTTTTTGTGAATAGTTTAAAATTGAATACTCATTGTACTTATTTGGTTAAAAGTGTTTTTTATAGTTTTAAAATAGTTTCATTCTAAATTATTTGTCAAACAAAAAGTAATAAATTAATATGCATGTCCCCAAATAAGGGGTATTGTTAGAGATGCTCTCTTCTTGGTAGGTTCTCCCTCATGTTTTTTATAAATCCCTCTATGTTTTGATCATAAGTGTCTAGGCTTTTCTTGCAAACATTGAAACATGTCAAAATGCAAAAAAATGTTGTAAGAAATAGCATGCAACGCTAAGCATGGAGATGTATAAAGAAGTTAACTTGACCAAATCATAAAGTGGTTTACACCTAGAATAAACAGTTTTGTTGGAATTTAATGGATTTCCTCTTACTAAAACATCAATATGAGGGAATAAATTTAGTCTAAGAAAAATGCAGTGATCCAATTTTATTAAAAATTATAGCACTATAAAATTTCCACAAGGTAAAAGCCAAATTAAAAGAGGCTCCTAAACTTAAAGAATAATATGTTTCTTTGAAAATTTCCCTTCCCTGCTGGAAAAAGGAAGAAGTATTTATGGGTTAGTGAGGCTTGAAATTTAGTTCTCGGATTTAGAAAGCATGCAAATTGAACTTCCCTAGGAAAAATTCAATTGGGAAATCCAATTTACCAATAAACCTTCAACTACTAGACATGTTATAAAACAAAACCACAAAATTGGTGGTCTCTCATCCCATAAATATAACTATAGGAAGGAGCAAATGATGCACACCCTGATTTGGATTATATTTCCGACTAAAGTGTATGTAGAAAATACACTAGATTTTGTTGATAAAAAAAAATTGGGATAGAAACTGTATCCGCAACAATTATGTTAAATTAAGCATGAAAATAAAAGTGGATATTAATGCTCCAAAATAAATTAGCACTGATGTTCTAAGAATTAATGTTGTAGTGGATCCCTACCATTTACAACAATCATTGGTAAGGTTGTATTTCAAATTGAAAGCATTAACTCCATAACTTCTACATTGATAGCTCAATATTGTTGACTAAGTGCAAAACTGAAGTTTGATAAAACTCCTTAAGAACTGATGGAGACACTAAAACTTAAAATCTTCATTCTGCAAGGAAGGTTCATTATTTTTTGGAGGTCGACCGCTCTAAATGAACCAATTAAATTAACAAAATTTATGAATTCCAATTTATATCCATTTTCCATTAACTACTCAAAATCTTTGTGATGGATTAAGCTCACAACCACCATGCAATTATAGGAATATGGAAAATTCCAGAAGGAAGAGTAATTAGAATAATCTACTTAATATAAGAAAATATTAAATCCCAACACCTACAGGTTTGTGCTACTTTTAGTGCGAGACGAGTGTTCACAATTCATAATTTTCATCTCGCTGTGCCTTACTCATTGTAAAATTCTATAGGTTAAATTCTATAGGAACAAACTAAAAAAGGTTACAATGGACAACATGTGACAAAAACATCAGAATAAACTAGACATAACCTAGGAACCTTGAAAGAAAATGAGGTAAGAAATACAATTATAAAAAAAACCTCAAATTAGAATAAGTATGTAGAGATGAAAAATAGAAAATTTGGCATTGCCCTGATCTAATGTTGAATTACATCAAGTATTAAATAAAAGCACATGTCAACTCAAGTTATAACTTAAATTGTTGTACATGCATCACAGTCCATATTAAAGTATACAACTTAAATTGACTCCATGTTAATTGAGACCAATTACACTAAAAACACAAGAATCCATGGTTTTTGTGTGAGACATATGTATAGCCTGTGTGGATACAAGTATAGAATAAAACCACTATAATGTTTGGGAAAATATACTATGGCATGGTTGTTCTGTGAAACATATGTATAGCCTGTGTGGAGAGAAGTATAGAATACAACCACTGTAATCTTTGGGAAAATATACTACGAAGCTACTAAAGTCGAATGCATACAACACCAAACCATATTACAACCCCTACTTTGGTTACACAAATTGCTATTTTATTCCATTTAGAAGAAGAAATCAGATAGAAGGTTGGTGACAGAAAACAAAGATAGTAAAAATTTAGAAAACTTCCTTACTAATTATAGTTTAAGGTTAATATTACCGAGTTTTGTATGCTAGGTACAGAGAAAAACCACATAGATTACAAAGTAGGAACTAATAGGTAAAATGTTATTAAAATCAACAATATGAAACCATTGATCAACCCAACCATAATGGAGTTGAATCAAAAAAATGTTGATTGAACCATTTGTCACAAACAACCTCATATTAGCTAAAATTGAAAGACAAATTTTAAATACCTCCTCCACCCAATAATTTCTTTGTAACGGAATAAGAATACAAAAAACTTGAGGACTAGATTCTCAAGAATATGAATACTTTAGTGTATTAATCCATAAAAATAGAATTTACTAGGATAAATAGATATAAATAAATTTCAGAACAAAGAGGAAGAACTTATTTTTCTAATTATAGTTGTAACATCCCTAGACGCCTGCTAGGCAATGCCACATCAAAATTTTGAATTCTGACACCACAAAATTTACTGATATGTTTTTCATATGAACAACATGAAGTGGAATAATAAAAGCATAGAACAACAATAATTCATACATGTGAATAACCTGAATTCCATAATAGAACATCATAGGTCATAACATAGCATTTACACAAACAAATAAAGACACTTATCTTTTGTGAATTAAACACCAATTGTGTTTAGACCTTCAATATTCCTCCAATCCATAGACATCATTTCTCATAATTTTCAGGAGTGGGTCACCTCCGAGTTGGGGCTAAGACTCCACTAGGGAAAAGGAAATTCTAAGCCAGTCCAAGGTATGATTATCAACTAGATTTCTCCTTCCAAGGTGACAACTTTTAAAACTATCCTACAGTATCTCATTCCCCACATGCTTTTCCTACCCTAGGAAGTATGCCCCTTCTCTACTCAACAGTCCTTTGGCTTCCCTTATGGGGCTTCAACAACAACAGGACATGAAGACTCAAATCCCTATAGTTAATTCTGAGTGCACCAAGCAACAATTCTCAGTAGTTTCTCACCCAGAGAAAACTACTCACGGGCCTAGCAACCCGCCTCTTCATAGGAACCTTACAACCCACCTCTTCATATGAGCCTAGCATATTTCCTCTTCAGCAACAATACAGGCCTGAAAACACACCTCTTCAGCAACAACCATATCATGTACATATACCAGAATGGAAAGCATAGTTTACCCAAGGATGATAGGAGATAATGTTGGAATAATAATGAAGGAATGATGGGAAATACACTAAATCTCACTCTTAGATATGCATGTGCCTTTTATGACACATGGGACACGAGGAATTCACTTGTACCTACTTAAGAAACTTAGGATATATATTCATATCCATAACTTTGGCTTTAAAAAATGTTAGTATATTATTCCATTGGGTTTGATTCCATTATTTTATCCCTTCCTAGACTTTTAGCTTCCCTTTCCCTTTTGTAGTGGTGTTTATCCTCCCATCTCTCTTCTTGGGTCGATTTGCAATAGTGATGTATTTTATTAATAATATGAGTGTTTATATATTACAATAATAGGCTCACTGGCCTTTAACATCTAGGATCCTAGTCCTAATTATCACATAGGCAATCTGGCCTATGATATCTTGGCTCACCAACCTATAAAACATTTGTATAATTAAAATTCTGAATCAACCTGGGGTATTACATTTCCCTGCCCCTTATTTATTCACAATCGTCAATGGATTATAGACATGTACATTCAAAAATTATTCAAAAAGCTACATGCCTTTTCCATTGAAGTGTGTTATCCTTCTGGTGCTCTTCTTGTCAAGCATCATATTCATGTCTTCATACTTCATTTGAAAGTCCTTTTCTCTATTCGAAAAAACAGCTTGAAGAAATAACTCATCCCAATATGCAACTCCAATTGTGATAGGAAGTGGTTTATAGAAAAAGTGGGGAACAAAATAAACACCTCTTCCAAAAAATGGTTGTCGAGGGGAGGTTGTATGGTTTTAGGTGAAGTTGTTTTGGAAGCAATTATAATCTATTAAATATTGTTTGCGTGGGTCCAAAAAAGTGCTTTGGAAACCATTAGGAAACTTTTCTAGAATTTTATATGGTTTGTAGACCAAAAAATGAAAGGTATGATGCTAGCCTCATGGAAAAAACTAGCATTCCCAAAATCCTTTGGAGGATGGGGCCTCAAAAATTATTTTCTCTTTTAAAAGGTTGTTGCTCCAAAATTCATGTGGAGGCTAATCCAAGGAACATGTTTTTAGGCCCACCCAATAATATCTATGTATATATCCCCTAATACAATGAAGGATTGGATCATAAGTGTTAGAATATAGAATATTATTTGCTTGTTTTATCATTGACAATACCCTTGTCACCCAACCATAGGCCGAAGCCACCCTCTGAGCACCTTAACCTTTACTGAGAATTACTCTGGAAGAAAACCCTAGGCTAGATATCCAAACAAGGTGTAGTGCATCTTACTCCAAGGATAGTGCACCAACAATAGTTGATGAGATAGTCCAAACCCTAGCCAAGAGATTGTCCAAGCCAAAACTGAAAACTGGTTGTTGCAGCAGCTACACCTACAGTTCTCCTCCACACGTGCGCACCAAAATGGGAACTGCAGTGCGCACGAGTTGTTGGTCTGTAATTCTAAGATGTGTCAAATGAGAACTGGCGCCCTGTATTTATAGTGGTTTTTCCATATTTGTTGGGGCCGACTTCTACTTCTGGGTACATGTCTGTTCAATATATAATTATTATTTCTGGTTGACTTTTTCTCTTAGAGGCTAATAACCTAATATAAATTATCTTCTTGAGCCGACAAGACTTCTAGGGTTATTCTCCAACTCATTAGGGCTTTCTCTTGCTTTTCAGAGTCTTCTATTCTCGTCAAGTTTACACATGGAGGTAAATACCTCCCACAACTACCATAATATTAACAATAAGTCCCATCAAACAATAGAATAAAGCCTCAATAATATGGACCTTTCATAACTGTGGAACCTCTTTCCCGACCTTGTGTAAATGTGTGGCAACTGCAACACAACAAATTACTAACTCTTCCAATATGAGTTCATTTCCATAGGCCATACAAATATATTTGTCTCGACCTGAGTTGTCAGGTGACGTTGGCCCGGGTTCCATAAAGTGCCCCTAAATGCCCACAGATGTGATGAGTGCTCTATAAGAAGTCCCATGTGTTTAAACACCATATCCCTGTGGCCATGGATTCATAATGTGGTCTAAGAAACCGTATCACGATTTTTGATGACTTTGGTGGTTAAATGGTAAGAAAGAGTTTCTAAGAGGATATCTAGTGCTAATATAAACTTCACTACTAAATAAGATGTTGAAGTGTTGAGGTATAGCACTTGCCTCTCAATTTATGAAATTCACTAGGGGATAAAACATGTTGAAAGGAATGTTTATTTGTGTTAAGAAATCCTCGTTATGCCAATGCTAGAGAAATATGGAACTCTAGGTCAAATGGTTGTGTTGTGCCATAGTTGTTGTAGATGTGGATAGAGTGGTTTAGAGGAATATGGAACTCTAGGTCAAATGGTTGTGTTCTTCCATAGGTTTTGTAGATGTAGATAAAGTGGTTCCTCCATGTTATAATTCTCTACCCATAAATGAAATGAAAATATGAAGTGTGCAATGTGAAAAAGAAATAAGCCTCATTGAATTGAGAAGTGTTTGTGAGGAATATAACATCATACCCATTTGAAATCATATATATTGTCTCCCATAGACCATTGTTGAAACCTCAACTCGAGGAAGAGTTGTATTGTCTTCCTAAGTACAAACCATATGTAATAGGCAAAGTGTGGCCCATGCTAACTTATGTAGGATATCTAGCTTATGATTATAAGCACTTAGTATAATTCATTGGAGTGCTAGTGTTTAATGCTTGGGTGATAAAACGAAAGTGTGAATGAGCCTAGTTGTGTTGCACTAATGAATCAAGGAATTCCCTCACACTATACATGGGCTCTATTCTAGGCGCTATATGATGGGAAAGATCTAAGAGGAGATTTTAATTAGTAATAAAATAAAAACATAGAAATTTTTGTGAATAGTTTAAAATTGAATACTCGTTGAACTTATTTGGTTAAAAGTGTTTTTTATAGTTTTAAAATAGTTCCATTCTAAATTATTTGTCAAACAAAAAGTAATAAATTAATATGTATGTCCCCAAATAAGGGGTGTTGCTCGAGATGCTCTCTTATTGGTAGGTGCTCCCACATGTTTTGTATAAATCCCTCTTGGTTTTGATCATAAGTGTCTCGGATTTTTTTGCAAACATTGAAACATGTCAAAATGAAAAAACAAATTGTAAGAAATAGCATGCAACCCTAAGCATGGAGATGCATAGAGGGCTTAATTTGACCAAATCATAAAGTGGTGTACACCTAGAATAAACAATTTTGTTGGAATTTAATGGATTTCCTCTTACTAAAACATCAATATGAGGGAATAAATTTAGTCTAAGAAAAATGAACTTGGCCAATTTTATTAAAAATTACAGCACTATAAAATTTCCACAAGCTAAAAGCCAAAGTATTTTTTTTTTGGAAAAATCACCCACATTTTTGATAAAGTATGTAAGATCCTTATAATTTACACAATTAAAGTTTCACTAAATTTGATAGTTGACATTTAAAATTTTTACAAAGATTAAAAAAGGCTCCTAAACTTAAAGAATAATATGTTTCTTTAAAATTTTCCCTGCCCCACTGGGAAAATGAAGAAGTATTTATGGGTCTGTGAGGCTTGAAATATAGTTCTGAGATTTAGAAAACATGCAATTTAAACTTCCCTAAGCGCAATTCAATTGGAAAATCCAATTTACCAATAAACCTTCAACTACAAGACATGTTATAAAACAAAACCACAAAATTGGTGGTCTCTCATCCCATAACTATAACTATAGGAATTAACAAATGATGCACACCCTAATTTGGATTATATTTCCAACTATTGTGTATGTAGAAAATACACTAGATTTTTGTGATAAAAATTATATCTGCAACAACTATGTTAAATTAAGCATGAAAACAAAAGTGTATATTAATCCTCCAAAAGAAATTGGCACTAACTGGAAAACTAAAGTTTAAGAAAACTCCTCATGACTTGATGGAGACAATAAAACTTAAAATCTTCATGCTGCATGCAAGGGTCATTATCTTTTAGAGGTATAACCGCTCCAAATGAATCAATTAAAATACCAAAATTTATGAATTCCCATTTATATCCATTTTCCATTAACTACTCAACATATTTGTGATGGATGAAGCTCACAACCACCATGCCATTATAGGAATATGGAAAATTCCAAAAGGAAGAGTAATTAGAACAATCTACTTAATATAAGAAAATATTAAATCCCAACACCTACAGGTTTGTGGTACTTTTAGTTCAAGATGAGCGTTCACATTTCATAATTTCCATCTCCATCTGCCTTACTCATTGTAAAATTCTACATGTTAAATTCTACAGGAACAAGCTAAAAAAGGTTACAATGGACAGCATGTGATAAAAACATTAGGAGAAACTAGACATAACCTAGGAACCTCGAAAGAAAATGAGGTAAGAAATACAATTATAAACACAACCTCAAATTAGAATAAGTATGTAGAGATGAAAAATAGAAAATTTGGCATTGCCCTGATCTAGTGTTGAATTAAGTCAAGTATTAAATAAAATCACATGTCAACTCAAGTTATAACTTAAATTGTTGTACATGCATCAGAGTCCATATGAAAGTATAGAATTTTAAATGATTCCATGTTAATTGAGACCAATTACACCAAGAATACAGGAATCCATGGTTGTTTTGTGAGACATATGTATAGACTGTGTGGATACAAGTATAGAATACAACCACTGTAAT